>CAKAKR010057479.1:13985-33820 GCA_916700685.1 Adelosebastes latens
AAGTGGGCATGTCTGTAAAGGGGAGACTCGTGGGTACCCATAGAACCCATTTTCATTCACATATCTTGAGGTCAGAGGTCAAGGGACCCCTTTGAAAATGGCCATGACAGTTTTTTCCTTGACAAAATTTAGCGCAAATTTGGAGCGTTATTTAGCCTCCTTCGGGAACAAGCTAGCATGACATTGTTGGTACCAATGGATTCCTGAGGTTTTTCTAGTTTCATATTTGATATTTGATTAAACCATTAAAACCATTAAAACAAATTTGCGTTAATGCATTATTGCGTTAACTTTGACAGCCCAAAAAGGAAAAGGGATCATACCATGACACGCATCTGAAATACTAACTTAATCTATATAAAGCGTATTGATTTTTAGATAAAAGAAAAGCCTTTGATGGCTTGTTGTTATTTTCTGAAAGATCCTTGTATAGAAATCATGTTTAACTAAGAATGGGTGACATGAACCTTTCTGCATTTCTATCCAACAAATACAGTTTCTGTTACTGAAGCTAATTGATCAATTTAAATTAAATAATGTCTTTTTCTACAAATGTCTTTTATTGGACAGTGAGCTTTTTAGTTAAGTCTGACATTTGCAATTTGAAAAGGAACATTATCCTTTTGCAAGCAAGAGTTACTGTGAGCTGTGTCCCAGAACGACTATCTAACCTCAATACTGTATTCTGGCTGCTACACTGCCAGCTTCAAACTTAGACAGTTTTTGATTTTTTTTTTTTTAAAACTGTCTCACTGGTGTCCACATTTTATTTGGATGTTTTCCATCTGTGAGCAGCTTTGTCATCAACTTCAACTTTGTTATTGTCCCAGAGGAAATTTGGTCACAGGAATACACTGATGACAGCTACAATCAATAATCAAGGACATAAAAGCAATATATAATATACAGAATATTTACAAATGATAAATAAAAACAGAATATTAAAAAAGTTTTTTAATAAAAGGAAGGAGATCAAACTCCTGATGAAGTGGGTGATCAGGGCAGTTATGATATATGAATCAGTTGAGCTGTTCTGCTCTTAAATGCTACACCCAGATCACCTCGCTGGCCACATTCACTGAGGCAACCACATCAAGCAGGATAATACATCAACACCACATTCAAAATGAGAATACCTGATTTTGTCACTGTTGCAGTGTGAACATAAATCTGATTACAAGTAATAATATGGAACTGGGACAATGCTTTTCCTAAAGGACCAGGGTATAACATTTAGGGGGATCTATTGGCAGAAACAGAATATAATATTAAAAAATACGTTTTCTTTAGTGTATAATCACCTGATAATAAGAATTGTTGTGTTTTCGTTACCTTAGAATGAGCCGTTTATATCTACATAGGGAGCGGGACCTCTTCAGGGAGTCCACCATGTTGCACCGCCATGTTTCAACAGTTGCCCAGAACGGACAAACCAAACTAACTTTTTCTGCTTGGGCCGGAGTCGATAACGCTCCTGTCGCCGCCGCTCTCTCTCTCTCTCTCTCTTGCTTCACCACTCACTTCCCACGTACACACACACTCTAGGCACTGGCTCTGCTCCAAATGACCTACGCTTCTCTTACAAGAACTGGCTCTTGAGAGGGACATTCGTGTTTTTCGAGTCGGCCACCGTATCTCTCCAACACGCTTGGCACACGGGAGAGGCTTCAGTTGGTTGCAATCTCCTCACCTCACCGCTAGATACCACCAGATCCTACACACTGGACCTTTAAATGGTAAATGGACTTGCATTTATATAGCGCTTTTCTAGTCTTCCGACCACTCAAAGCGCTTTACAATACATGTCAGCATTCACCCATTCACACACACATTCATACACTGTAAGCGAGGCGGCCTAGGTGCCAACTTTGCCCATCAGGATCTAATATAAATACTCATTCACACACCGATGGCTATGCCTTTGGGAGCAATTTGGGGTTAAGTGTCTTGCTCAAGGACACATCGACATGTGACCGGAGCAGCCGAGGATCGACCCACCGACCTTCTGATTGGTGGACAACCTATTCTACCCTTCTGAGCCACAGCCGCCCCTTTAAGTATTATTTTGCCCAGTTTTGCCTTTATTAGATTGACAGTCAACTGATGGGGGAGTGGGTCTTAAAACCCCAAGGCCACCAGCAGTGGCAGACTGTCTGAGAGGCAGGGCAAAAATAAAATAAAAGGGGCACCAGCTCGCAGAACATTTTCTAGCATGTAGGGCAGCCTATATGGCACTGCACCACACTTTCTCCATTTAAGGGCATCTCCTTATCTCCACTGGAAGGGCACCCTAGAGCAGTGGGTCTTAACCTTTTCGAGTCGCGACCCTCCAGAATTATCAGGTTTGCATTCGCGACCCCCCAAGCTTTGTTTATTTAGAACAACTAGCACATAGGCGATGTCCAATGTGCTCCAGGCGCTGTGGATTTTTGATGCGTTCAGTGACTTTTTCTCTCCCCCTGACCCGTCGGGAATCCCCCGTCAGAAAATAATCTGCAGACACACTTTGACTCTCATAAACACACTCAATAAAATATTATATCACTGGTGCAGGCGAGGGCGGCATGGTGGTGAAGACGTTAGCACTGCCGCCTCACAGCAAGACTCAGGTCTCAGGTTCAAATCCGGCTTGGAGTTTGTATGTTCTCCCCTTGTCAGTGTGGGTTTTCTCCGCTTCCTCCCACAGTCCAAAGACATGCAGGTTAAGTTAATTGTTGGCTCTAAATTGAGTGTGTGAGCGTGAATGGTTGTCGGTCTCTATGTGTCAGCCCGACAACCCCCAACTTCGCCCAATGTCAGCTGGATCGGCTCCAGCCCTTCCGCGACCCTGAATACGATAACCGGTTACAGATAATGGATGGATGGAAGGAACAGGCGATGTAACGTAAAAAACATTCCCCATTCTAAAATATGCTATTTTATTTTTAATATGTTTTTTTCTCCACAACCATCTGGCGACCCTCAGATTTATCTAGCGACCTTCTTGGGGGTCCCAGTTGATAACCACCTTATCATGTTTTATCTACCATATAGAGGCATACAAGAGTGTAGTTTTGCTGCGTTTCTTTTGAACACGGGGGCACCAAGGGGAGCACCTCCAACCCCCAAGTCCACCAGTGGCCACCAGGACACCCCAAATTGGGACATAGTTTTGTTAAAACTGAACCTCTGTGCATTATTGAGCTCCTAAATTAAAGTTCACTAAAGAGACACCTGTGCAGGATGTGGGGATGGACACCAAACTGCTAGATTCAAGCGAACAAATAAGATATCAAGAACTAACTTTCTGGGAAGAATAAATATTGACTGTAATTCTGAAGAGAGGTTGAAGGATAGCGGAGCTGCATGCATTAGTAATCATTAGGAACAATCACACTCAGCTCTGCTGGTTCCCGCCTCGGCTAAACATTTTGTAAGCTTTAGGTATAACTGCCCTCTAGAGAGATGCGTGTATTTGTGTGGTTTTTAATTTCCACTATTTAAATCCACAGAGAGAAAGGTGGAGAGCCAAGTCTTTCCTAATATTCTTTTATGAGATTCTGTGTATTTCTGTGTACGTGGGGATGTATGAGGGTAGCCGCAGGTAAACCTCGGGGGGGTTATGCACGCATAGCTGAAAAGCAACTGTAAGCTGAAAGAAAAGTTTCCCTAAATGCTGGTAAAATGCTTAGCCAGGAGTTTGACTGGAGAAAATTATGCAGAAAGTAGCCTGTAAGGAAAACTAGACATATACTGGAACAGAACAATTAAAATAGCATTAATCAACATACAGTATATATAAGTAATTTCAAACACAGAACAGCTGACAAAGCTTTACAATATACATTCAGTGTCATGGCAACATATATTTTCACCCTGTCCATTTCCTTGTGAGCTATGGTTGAAAGTTCACTCTTAATTTTGGAAACAACAGTTGAAGAAACAATCTAACCACCATTTAGTAGCTGTTGTGGCAACACCTTCTCACTCCCAACTCATCATATCTCATCACTTATACCGACGCTTGGTCAGTGGTCCTACGCTTCAAAATATGATGCTCTAGTGTCAGTTTTGAACGTGCCAGGAACGGCGTGTCACTTTTCGTTCCTCACATGTACAGTGTCTTTTCAAAATAAACATCCTTGTTCACAGGAAACATACAGTTCCCGCTTGTTACATGCATACAGTCTTTTTTCTAAATAAACTTCCAATGTAGGTTGACTTACGCAACAAAACTACTTCTCTGGTTTAGGCAACAAAAGTACTTGTTTAGGAAAAGGTTGTGGTTTAGATTAAAATAAGTACGTTTGTTCATAAAATAACTACACATGTTAGGTAACTGTCTTTGGTAAAGTACGGAAGTTACGTAAGAAAACTACTGTAAAATAAGTCAACGTTGACTTTTCAACACAGGGCACGAACAGCGGTCTCAGACGCTGAGGGGCACTGACCAAGCTGCGGTATTTGACAGGTTGGGAGTGAGACCGGGTTGGTTCTGGAGCTCTGCTGAGTATCGCTGGCATGTTGCTTCAACATGGAGAAATCCATGCCTTGTTACAGGTGTTAAAGTGATAGTTTGGGTGTTTTGATTTGGGGTTGTATGAGGTACTTATCCATATTTGGTGTATTACCTACAGTAGATGACGATCGGAGTGTCCCCAGCATTGAGAAACAGACAGGAGCACTGACAGCAAATGCAATATACTTCAGTGGACGGGGACAGCAGAAAAACGGATTTCAGCCACCTAAAAGAAAGGCTCACCTAAATAAATGTTATCTGTTTAAGTGTACACTAGAATATTTTCCAACGGCAAACTGAACTGAGAGTGAAACGTAGCCATACTGTTTTTGTCATCTGAGCCTGCTGGCTTTGGAGAGAGCGTAGATAAGTTTCACTTTCAGTTCAGCTCCCCGTCGGAAAGGAGAAGGAAAAGGCTGCCTGACGGCAAGATGAAAATATTCTAAATGTAGCGTACACTTAAACGGATATTGATATTTTTAGGTGAGCCTTTCTTTTAGGTGGCTAAAATATGTTTTTCTGCCGTCCCCGTCCACAGCAGTACATTGCTTTGCTGTGGTGTTGGTACTCCTGTCTGTTTCTCCAAACTGGGGACACACCAACCATCATCTACTGTAAGTAATACACCTACTATGGATAAGTACCTCATACAACTTCACTTCAAAACACCCATCTATCACTTTAAGACTGGACAATAATTGCTCGGGATTGGGGTTTAGTGAACATTCAAATGAGTCAATTGCAGTTTTAGTATAAGGCAATATTATTGGTTTTAATGAATTAAATTTAAATTTAAATTTAATTTTCTCAAGTGCAGCAAGATAGACTTGATCCACATGTGTACTGTACCGTAGGCCTCTATACAGAGAGTGATGTTTGAAAGATGCAGGGAGAGACTGTATTATATTCAACACTTCCAGCGGACAAGTCCTGAGCTACCAGCACTGAAATTAAACAAACAGAGATTTTGAGCGGCGGAGGTTTCAGATTGTGTTGATTGCTGCTGGGAAGGATTTATTAAGGGCGGAGAACGATGACAGTCTATCGCTGTCCCCTGAAGAAAGGAGCGTTTGGACAGGCTTGATGGGGAGTCGCCTGAGGCCCTACTAAGAAACAGAAGGAACAGCTGTCCTTGACACATACACTGCACACAAATACCCGAGCAGGCATGCAGACAAAGACATGTACATGGACACGTACATGCACGCGCACATGCATGCACACACACACACTCAAACTAATCCTGTCTATTGTTGCCTGAGGGCAAATTTTTGCAGAGAGAGAGAAGCTTTTCCACAGGACAGGCATAGGAGAAGCCCACAAGGCCGCCACACTCGTACTGTATCACAACCTCATATCTCCTGCACTGTATGACAGGTGGAAAAGACCTCACACGTGAAGTTCAAATTATGTGTGCTTTTCATGAATGCCTTTGTTCGAACACAACCACTTCAGTCCTGTAACAATCTGAAAAGAAAACCTTTAGTTGTTGTATTCCTTTAGATGAACTCTCTCTCTATAACCTCTCTCTCTATTTATTTCTCTATTTAAATAACTCCATAGCTGAAGAATCCTGCAGGACTTGTTAACATAGCAGGCCATTAAATGGGCTCATTTAAAACAGACACTGCTTAAATCGTCTGAGAACGGATAAATCAATGTCTCACACACATGCACACACATGCACACACACACACACACACACACACACACACACACACACACACACACACACACACACACACACACGTAAACAGATAGAGGCCTTAAGGGAAGTGTTAAGGCGCCGGTGAGTTATGGCAGCCATTAGGTTTTCACATGGAGCGTTTCTTGCATATTGGTTCCTGTTGTTTCCACTGAAACTGTTCATTCTTCTCCTCTATCAGTGGTTAAACTTAAGCGCCTTTCCCTCTGGACAAAAAACCCACTAATACCCACTAACATCTGGCTTTTGTCTTTAATGGAAGAGTTTACAATCGGCATTCATTCATTCAAATGACTCTGCAATAGTCACAGGTCCGATCGGCAATAATGGAAACATGATACCCGAGTGGCCACGGTAATTTTTGCCCCTTTTCTGGCGCTTTCTTTGTCATCTCAGCCACAAATTCCATCCGTCTCCATCCAAGCAGCGCTCGAACGTTGTTCCAAAAAAGCAAAAGTGCCCTCTTTGATGCCTCTATGGTAGAAACATGAAAACGTGATAAAGTGCCCTCTAGGTTGCCCTTGCAGTGGAGAAAACAAAATAAAGTGCCCTCTAAGGTGCCCTTCTAGTGGAGAAAACAAGATAAAGTGCCCTCTAGGGTGCCTTTGCAGAGGAGAAAACAAGATAAAGTGCCATCTAGTGTGCCCTTTCAGAAAACACGATGAAGTGTCCTCTTGGGTGCCCTTCCAGTGGAGAAAATGTGATGAAATACCCTCTTGGATGCCCATGTGGTTGATAAAACATGATACAGTGCCCTCTAGGGTGGCCTTCCAGTGGAGAAAAGGAGATGCAGTGCACTAATGGGTGCCCTTAAATGGAGAAAATGTGATGCAGTGCCCTCCTTAGTGGCCTTGAAATGGAGAAAACATAATGCAGTTTGCAAAAGACAGACTTAATTAGACTGGTCTAACCTGACAATCTAAGACCAGTCTAAGGCCAAGACTCATCTTAAACTAAGTTTATGAAACTGTCCCCTTGGGATTTACAATCTGTCAGGAAGATGAATAATCCAATGGGCAAAGTTCTTGCAACGATTTACTTCCAGATGCACCTGATGTTGTTTGCCATTAAAAAAGGCTGCAAGCAGATGTGGAGGATTTTAAAAATTACAGCTTTCCTCAGACAACTGAGGAACAGTCTAAGTCTAGTGCTGAATACAAATTCACATCTAATCTCACCAGACCCTGGAAATGTGCTTACCTTGCAGTTGAACAACTTGAAAATCTCTAAACTAACAAGTTGTCCTTGAAGATACTGATCAGGATATGAAAACAGTTCATGTCTGCAACCTCAAACGATTCAATTCTATCGGCTAAATGATGCTATAAAGGTTAGAAAGACAGAAAGCCCTGCATGTCCTGAAGTGTTTTTAGGCCTTTCAGATTAATAAAATGGTAAAAGTGTAGCAGAAAGGACGGAACAAGGTGAAAAATAAGGCAGATTAGCCCTTTAAAGAAAAGTGTAGGAGATATATGAGTGACACCTAGGGGTGTGGGCGGAGCAAACACACACCAAACAAACCACAATGGAGGAGAGCAGGAAGGTGAGAGGAGAAATGGCTTGAAAAGGGAGATATTTAAAATCTAATCCAGCAAGAGAAGCAAAGAAAAGCACACAGTTTGAATAAAGAAAAAGTACACTTGGAAGAATGTGAGTGCCAGTTTGTATGCAGAGCAAGCTGGATTTCCTACTTGGGTAGCCATGTGCTGCCAGGCAGAGTGCTGATCCCCCGAGTTGCTATGATTGATTCTCTTTTTAATCTTCACCTTTTTCTGCCTGGATTTAACCCCCAACTTCTTTCTCTTCACTTTACAGGATATTCTCATTTGTCCAAAGGAACCATCTACGGTAAGTCTCCTGCTTTATTGGACTCTCTCTTGGCTTTTTGACTCAGTTTGGCCTTTAATTCAAAAACCTGTATCTGAACTGACAAAAGCTCATTGTCTACTGGGATTGTTTTTTGGTTATTTTCTCAGATTATTCCAATGTGATATGACGTACTTTTTAATACATTAGTTTTGCATATGTCTAACCATATTTAGTTTTGTATTGAGAGTAAATAAGGGATTGCATTTTGCATTCTTTTTAAGGAAATGAAGTGTAGTTTTATAACATTTCAGCCTTTTCCTAAAGGATTAATTGGTAAAATAATGGCTTTCATGTTGTCATCCACTTCTTATTTACAGTCTATGTTCAGAAGTATGATTACTCGTCCATCTAGTGCCCAACCTTTACTTTAAACACAAAGTCAATATTTAATATCTGCGTACATGAAACATACGTTTGTCTATAAGCACACGCATCCACATGTTGCCGGTCCCTGACTCGCAGACAGGCAAGATTTTTAAAGTTCCACATATGAATATTATTAATCAGAATTTATTGGTTAATGTGGTTGGAGTCGTTTTAAAGAAGAGGAAGTTAGATAACTGATTATGAGTGGGCCTCATTCGAACACACACATGCGCTGGCATATCCCCTGGTGAATATGTATGAGAGTTGATGCTTCCTAGTGGGATGACAGACTGTTTTCAACCCCCTTTGATCTGTATGGCTGCTCCTGTATCCCCCCACACTTCACACATACAAACACACACACAAGCAAACACACTGTCCCTTTGAACCCCGGCCAAGTTGGTGGGTCAGGAGCACACAGTGTCCAAAACAGGACAGGAAATGGAGCCGGTCCACGTAGGCATCAGCAAAGTCTTGTTTACATGTTAGAGAGAGGGTAAAGATGGACAATGTGGAAAAAAATAACAGCTGAGGAAGATTTCGATATCTGTCAAGCCTTTCTAGTACTGTTACAGAGATTCTTTGTTGAGGGTTGACAGTAAATGCAGCTAAGTATATTTTGCGCGTATGCACAGCTTGTGTGTGTTTGAGCTGCACTCGTGTGCGCACCACCGCCAGTGTTTGCGTACTTTTTTCACTCGTGTGTCTGTCTGTTGAATAGGCTTCTTGTCATTGACCTAAAAACAGTGTGAGAGCCTGCCAGTGTCGCTTAAATCCTCTTTTCTTCTCCATTCCCCCAGTCTCTGTCTTCTAGTCGACGTGCACGCGCTCGTCTGTGTGTACGCGCGCGAGCGTCTCTGGGAGTGCGTGTGCGCACGCGTCCATTGCTGTCTCTATTTAAACATCATACAGACTCACAAATGGCGTTCCTGCCAACGGAGATGAGAGCATACTGTTCACAAAGACTCTTACTCTCCCACTCTTTCTCTCTCCCACTCTCCTTCTTCAGTCCCTCCTTTATACTGTGAGGTACTCATGGGATATCATTAGTGTTATTACTGCATTGAGATAAATGAGAGCATGTGGATCTCCGTGTGTGTGTGTGTGTGCAGTTATATACGTGTGTGTGTGTGTGTGTGTGTGTGTGTGAACAGCATGATGGAGGTGGTGAGATGTCGCATGTCCATCCCGAAGTGTTAGAGAGCGAGTACAGAAGCTGCTTTCAACATTTCAAGTGTTTTTCTTGCATCCTGCGACTCCTTCACTGTCTCCTCCATTAATTCGTTGATGTATGTATAGCCTACATGCGTGTGTTATAAAAGGTAGAGCGAGTTGCTGATGTTTTTGTCAGCCTCATGAAGACAGAGTGATGTTGCATCACCAAATCTCTCCTTAAGGGGTGAGGGTTAAGCATAATTACGGCTGCTGCTTTCATGTTTTCTCTCGCCTCGGCTAGTCTTCGCTGGCACCGCTGGCCTTTCGTTCCGTATCAAAGGAGACTTTGGTCCTCTGGGGCTGCAGACACAGACACACATGACACGGGCAGATTAACACACACTGCTCACACATTCATCAGGATTTTATGTGTTGATTTGCATCAGTTATTTTTTTTTTAATGTTGTAATTTCAATCTTCTGCACCCACCAGGATTTCATTTACATTTTAATACGGTTTTATTAATTTAGAGTTATATTCAGTTAGATAAACTAACTGGGTCCCAACTGATTTCTATTTTTAGATCCATATTTTTTTTCAGGATAAATTCTTTTATGTGTCAACAATGGTGAGTTTCTTGCAAACTGTATATCCTATAAGCGAATTACGGTACGCTACTGTAAGATTTCATTTAGCCTGTAATGACTGTTCCCTAAGATATGACGTACAGCACATATCAATATCCAGGTTACAGTGATAGCGCTGGCAGATTCACCAACAAGAAATTCACAGTAATTTTTCAAACAATGGGTCCTTTATTCCAGGCGGTGTTTCATTTCTCGCCAACAACCGTCGATTTCCAAATCCAAGCTTGACATATCTGCTGTGCCTAGTTACGGTTGCTAAGCTGTGATTGGACAGTTGCTGGTCAGGGGAGGAGTTTAGCAAATGGTCAGTTATTTATTTTGTGTTTTTCTCAAGTCTTTGACCTAACGACTAAACTGTGCAGCCCTGCTTTGCTTTAGGGCCTTCATATACACGTACAACAACACATTGTACACCAATGAGGGTGACATGCCTGTCAGCTGTATTGTGACGGAGGTCAAACGTAACCCAACAGTGACTTCTTCCTCACCTCCATCCTCCTCTTCTCTCGCGCTGTCAATCATCTTAAACCCTCCACTTGTCAGAATTTCTTTCTGCTTGTCCGTCCGTCCGTCTGCCGGCTCGCTTAGCCTGTCAGTCTATTTCTCGGTCTGTCTCTGTTGGCATGACGATACTGACTGCAGTGTTGTGATTGTGTGTATGTCTGCATCTTACCCATACAGAGAGGAAATATACAGTATGACCACATATGTGCCTTTAAAAGACATTTATGGCATCTTAATTGTAGATGCAAGTGATCAGCAATGACTGTATAGGATTATTAAAGTCAGTGAAACAGAAGTTAGAGCGTCTTTAGCTTCAGTACTGTGACATATTTTCAAGTGAACTGAATATTTGAGCGATGTACTACAAGAGGGATTTTAATCAAATCCTTCTCATTTGATTGGACCGCCAAAAAGTGGGCGGGCAACAGTCTCCCAGTCGTTTTGCGTCATCCTGCAGACTTTTGCTGGCGGGTGAGCGGGGAGCTCCGAACGTTAGAGGCATAGAGGGAGGCCGGGCGCCATTCATCTGCACGTACTGCCCGTGCTGCAGTAACACAAAGCCGGTTGAAAATCGTCAAGGTTTCCCTTGAATGAATTAGACCTCAGCCACATTGTTTTGGAAATGAAAACAACATTTTTCCCACCGGGATCCAAACACACATCTCTTTCTATTTCTCCATATTGCTCTGTTAGCTGCTACGATCCACAAACGGTGAAGTGTGGTTTTATATGACCGGTGTGGCTAGCTAGTCGCCCAAAGTCTCATTTAATTGGATGAATTTTTGTTAAAGCCTGAGTGCAGGATGAGTCATCAAACATTTGAAACTGTTGAAGAGAAAAGACAGTATGTTGATGTAAAATATGCTGATACTGATTTCCTTTTTCTTCTTTTTTTTTTTTCTTTTTAACATATATTTGGCATATGACAAGAGGTAAATGAACAATTAACAAAAGGACACAGGGTTAAAACTGGTCAAATGTATTTTTCATTTCACTGGGTCTTTAATGCATATTGGCATACAGTATGTTTGTGTTCTTAAGTAGTGATCATATATGAACATACTTAATGACAGAATACAGTATATATTCATATATGAGTGTAACATTGTGAAAGCTGTATATTTTACAATACATAAACATTTAGAGTGATGTTTTTGTAAAATAATACTATTATATTTAAGTCACATAAATTAGCCTACATGTTCTTTCCTTTAGAAAAACACAAGCAAAATATCCAAAGGAAGATTAGCAACCGCCAGGGCAGAAGATAATGGGCATCCAATAAAATGAACAAACTGAAAAATTGATGTATTATTATTTGTATGAAAATAATGGAAATGAACAAACATCAACATTTACCATTATAACTATTCATTTAATTTGATTTGCGTTGTAAAAATTGAGCTAGGAGCTATTCATTTCCAGCTTCCATCTTTGTTTAGACTAGATTTAAAAAAAAGGCACAACAATAACAGTAACTTTTTCTGCCTGATCGGGGCCTAAATGGGTTTTATTATGCAGCGTACAGAATCTGTTCTCATTTAGATGGCTTTTAAGGTTGATGGAAATACCTTTTTAGAAGAGTGGTAAGTGTTGTTTTTCAAAGAGGGCTGAGTATTTATATTTTTCAGAAAATCAAAAGCTTAGCTCTGTGACTTGAACGTATTGGTAAAACATGAGAGGCACAAACTAGAGCTAGTTTTTGACATGCAGTTTAACATAATATTTGCATATCAGAAGTAAACATAAACATTTATTATTTTATGTCAAACAAAGATGATGCTGTATATGTTCATATAATAAAAGAACGTGTGTTTTTATTATTGTTTATGCAGACATATACACTAATATATTGAAGGAACAAATAATTATTCTCATCTGTTTTTACACATATATATATATATTTATACAAACAATGTATGTTTTTTGTTTGGCAACATGTCTTAGGCAATAAATATGTTTGGTTGTGATTTCATAAGTCAGCATAATAAATGCTACAATGCAGTACAAAGGCAATGTGAAATTACATGTACCATTGTAGTAGTACAATCTCATGTTTGCATATATGTGCATGAATAATACATTTAAGCACATGTAGTTATTATTTGTGTAGGTTACACACTGTACAATACCTTCAAATTAGCATAAATAGATGTATATTTGTACATTAATCTGATTTGCACGTGTGGATGTCTTTGTTTGCTGCTTACATGTGACTGTTCCAGTTTGAGTATCAGATGACACCTCTCCCTTATAATTAATCAAATCAGTCTGTTAAAAGGATAATGTAGCCCCTCCAGTATTCACATTAAGGTCATTAACATCATGTTTAATTGAGGACAAACACACTCACACAATGGTTAAGCGAAAGTCACAGAACTGTGACAGCAATCTTCAGTGGTGGAATGTAACTACATCTACTGTACAAGTACTGTACAATTTTGAGGTACTTCACTTGAGTATTTCCATTTTATGCTACTTTATTCTTCGACGGTATTCCACTATGTATTTTTGTTCTACGATGTTCCACTACATCTCATAGGGTAACATTGTACTTTTTAGTCCACTACATTTATTTAATAACTATAGTTACTGGTTACTTTTTACAGATTCAGATTAATACAAAATATAACTAACATTCAACAACAATCAACTAACAAATAAATCATGATGTATTATTATAGATTAAGAATTCTGGCAGTATGTTAAGTAGTTAAAACCACCTTTACCAGCTGCAACGTTAGTGATGCTTACACATTAATGCATCAATAATTTATAATCCAATAATATAATATTGAACTTGAACTTTTACTTGTAACAGAGTAGTTTTACACTGTGGTATTGCTTTTGGTGGGGGCAGTGTCATGGTGTGTGGCGGCATCTCCCTCACTGGCAAAACAAGGCTTGTCATCATTGAAGGCCATCTCAATGCAGGGAGATATCAGGATGAGATTCTGCAGCCAGTGGCGATCCCATATCTCCACAATCTGGGACCTAACTTCATCCTCCAAGATGACAACGCTCGCCCCCACAGAGCCAGGGTTATCACAGACTACCTCCACAATGTGGGAGTAGAGAGAATGGAATGGCCTGCCAAGAGTCCAGACCTCAACCCAATTCAACACTTGTGAGATCAGCTTGGGCGTGCTGCACGTGTTAGAGTGACCAACACAACCACGCTGGCTGACCTGCAACGAATCCTGGTTGAGGAATGGAACGCCATCCCACAGCAACGTGTGACCAGGTTGGTGACCAGCATGAGGAGGAGGTGCCAGGCTGTTGTGGCTGTGTATGGATCTTCAACCGCTACTGAGGCTCCTGACGGTGGATTCAATCAATCAATATGTCTTGTTTGTTCCTTGTTACTGATAGAGAGTTCAATCACCCCATCCACCAAACAACTCAAAACAAGAGTCAATACCAACAGGAGAATACACTGTTTACCATTGACGGAGCATTTTGGCAAATCTTTCTTGGGCGCTACCCACATAATCAGCTGTGCTGCTCATCCCACAAATGCATGACCCTTACAAGTTGGACATCATTGCGAAGGTAAAAAAAAACAGGCTTTCCAACGATGTAAAATACAATGCCAATTAGCATTGTAACAACAGAGAAATAATCGACCAAACACAAGTTTCCGAACTTTGTTTTTCCAGTTTATATACTTATAAAAAGAAGGAGGGAAAGCAGAGACAGTGTGAGTGACAAATGTATCAACAAAAGCAAAAGGACTCAAGGATGGGACACAATTAGGGTTTTCACCCAGGACACTGGGGTTTGCATCCTGTAGGAAACCAACAACGTGTAATTAGGGCCTAAGCACGAAAGTGCAAGGAAGCCTATTGTTTTTTCTAGATTATTTTTCTGCTGCGAGATCACATTTTTGAGGCGCTTAGGATGCACGAAAACTCACGAAAACTGGAATGCGCATCAGAACTGGCGAAAATTGCAAAGTTCTGTAGTGATTGGGCTCGGGCGTCGCTAGCAGGCTCCATAGCGCCCCCTAATGCGTGGAAGACCATAGTTTGGACAAAGCTGATCCTATATTCATGAAATTTGGTAGGCACATCCCGCTCATTATTTCAGACATATTTCTCATTGGGTTTCATTTGCTCCGCCCACCCGGAAGTCTGCCATTTAGAATTTTGTCGCGTTTTTCATGTATTTTATGCATACTTTTACATACTCCTCCTAGAGAGTAAATCGGATTTGCGTCAAATTTGGGTGGTATAACCCTCAAACTAATGTGACGCTAAACTGTGAAGGAATTTTTGATCGCTTGAACGTTGATGTCATAGGTCACGTGAGAAGACGCCATTTTGTCACTTTACAGGTATGGAACTTTACAATACTCCTCCTATAGGATTCAAGAGATCCATCTTAAAGTCGGGCAGCAGAATCTCAACACTTTCACGATGCTAAATTGTGAATCTTTTGTGTTTTCGTGAAACAGAGTTGTTGTGGTGGTGCGGCAAATTTCGATGTTTTGACATGACACGGGAGGCTGTTGTAACTTGACTTTACATAGTCCGATCTGCCCCAACTTGACATGTTTTATAAGAGTCCAGGCCTGAAGACATATATGTGCCATTATGAGTGATAGTCATAGCGCCACCTACAGGAAACAGGAAGTTGTTGCACATTTTTAGTAGTGTCCAACTTTCATGGAAATGCACGGCAGCGGGTACCCCCGATGTGTGCAAAGGGGCGAGGGCCCGTTCAACGTTGCTCGCAGCTTTAATTGTCTTTGTGTTCACAAGTGTTAAGGTTCACTTTCACTTTTGAAATAGTTATTTTAAGCCAAAACATGGCTGCTGATGTTTGGTGGTTTTGTTGCCTAAACCTAAAGAAGCCTTTTTGTTTGAGTTCAAAACGTTTCATTTGGTTTGATGTTACAACGTGTTACTTTTAAGTTTCGCTTTCACTTTTACAACGTAGTAGGTGTAGTAGGTGACCAATAACGCCTATTTAATGGTCTGATAGCAGTCGAATCAGGTGTCAAAGGTCAAGGTCACTGTGACCTCACAAAACATGTTTTTTTCGCCATAACTGAAGAATTCCTGTTTGAGGTGTGGAGGTTAGTGAAGGGTTGTTTTTTAGAAAGGTGACATTTTGAGCCATGAAATATACAAATATTAAAGGTTATTCCATCTATTTACTGACACCACTGATGTGCCCTTTAGCAAGGCATTGAATAGTGGACAGCTCCGTAGAAGTCTTTGCTGCAGCCTTGTGAATTGAATGTAGCGTGTTGTAGAAGCAGAGCCTGTCAAAGTAACGCCCCTCTGGGCAAATTAAAGGTCAACAAATGCACAATATGGCCTCTTCCATGAGCCAATTAAGCCATGGTTTAAACAACCGCTGCCACTCACTGCTGCTGCTATTAATCTTCCATACAGCAACTCGAGTGGATCCAACACTCAGGTCTGTGGTTTTCAGTGTACGAGTCCTTGCAATGCTCAATAAAAGCTAACAGAAGACATAATGGTTCAGGCTGGATACAGAAATCAAGGCCAAAATCAATATAGAAACCACCATACAGGATGAAGTATAAAAAAAGCATGCTTGTGTGTTTGTGTCATTGTGGATCACGTCCCCGCGGACCTGTGGAGGAGCTCACAGGCTCCTCTCTTTTAGTGTCTTCATAGCTCTTTGTCAGGTTGTGGTATTGAGTTATCCATCAGGATAATATCTCTGGGTCTTCATGTTTGACTTGTCTCTTTCTTGATCCAAAGGACTTTTTCCCACGCCAATACCATTCGACCTATGGGGGGTGGGGGGGCTCTGACCGTTCATCTGCAGCTTGTCAGTGGGAATAATTGAAGTGTTTCATTCAATATGCATCTTGTTCATTTTGTGTTGTGTGTTCATTTATGACTGATCTTCATCTTTTTTACAGCTGCAATCAGAATGTGTGATGGTTTTCCTCTGATGATGGAGGGATTACTGTCAAAGGCTGATATCTCATTTTAGAAAAGAACTTGATTTAATTTACTGTATAATCTTTTAAATGCTAATTATGGGTCACATAAATTGTGACATCTGTCGACCTACAGCACCTATGGTACCTGTCTGCCTATCTTAAACACAGCTTCTCCTAAAACTCAGATTCTCTCCCTCCCTTGTTGTGGAAACATATGATTTAAGGTCCCTTTAACATTAGCTAAGTAAAGTTCGAAAAAAAAAGTTTGGAAACTTGTGTTTGGTGGATTATTTCTCTGTTGTTACAATGCTAATTGGCATTGTATTTTACATCGTTGGAAAGCCTGTTTATTTACCTTCACAATCTCATAGGTCTCATTATGCTCATTTCCAGGTTGATAGATGTATTTTAATGTTGTACTAGAACATGTTTACATGCTGTAATGTTCAAAAAAACCTTTATTCTTCTCATACGGTCTGCCTGCATAAAGCCTCTTTCAGCCTCTGTCTGAAAGACCCTGATTCAGAGCCTGTCTCCTCCCAGTCTGCTCTGATTGGCCAGCGTTTCCTGGTCTCTGCTGTCAATCAAACACCTTCAACACAGCGGCACTTTTTATTTAATTAAAAGTTTATAAACCAGAAACTTCACACAGCGCACGTCCCCGGAGGAATCTGATCGGCGAGAAATGAACAACATCTGCGGTCAAGACTCCAGGTTTTCCTGACGGTTTTTCTCAGGTAAATAATGCTATTTATAGCTCTGTTAGTTAGCTCAGTGTTTACCTTATGCATCAACTCTGTAAACCGTAAACATACACTCTGTTTTACGTTTGTCTTTACAGGTCCATCTGTGAGAAATGACCGACAGAATCATCCGAGAGGAGGAGAAAACATTAGCAGTGAAGAGATGGGAGATACAGAGCTAACCCGTTAGCATGTAGCTACATGCTAACGGGTTAGCTACATGCTACCGCTATGTGACGGTGTGTAAACACAGCGAACATCAGGGTGG
This sequence comes from Adelosebastes latens, assembly GCA_916700685.1. NCBI lineage: Eukaryota > Metazoa > Chordata > Actinopteri > Perciformes > Sebastidae > Adelosebastes > Adelosebastes latens. Next base: position 31,667 of record CAKAKR010057479.1, read on the forward strand.
AAAATAGAAGATGTGAAACAGTAGTCAGTTCATTATTTCTGGTAAAAGACACCTGATAAATGTAGTAAAGTAATCAGAGTAATGGTATATTATTTACTCTAGGAGCTGTCTCTGTGTTACCATGACTACAGACCGGTTGACGTTACACTCACCGTAGCTTACCATGCTGAAATATACTTTATCCTGTCTCTGTCAACATAACTGAAGGTGGAATTACTGATCTTATATAAAAACTGCTCAGTAACCACAGTATCAGCAGCTACCGGGAGGACTTACGTTATAAGGTACTGTGTCCATGTTTCAGAGTAACGGTTTTACTTGTCAGACAGTTATTGCCATATTTATGCTGTGAAATGTTTGTCAAAGCTGCAGGTTATCTGTTCACGTTCAAAATGCTGTGTATAATTAATATTGTCATCTGTCTACTCAAATAAAGTTTGACTGTGAAACAGTCAAATGTGTTGTGTTGCTTACAGTCACTATTTACTACCTGTACCCTTCTACATGCATGACATCAAATTAATGTTTCATATCACCTGTTTAAACAGTGTAATTACATAAAGCCTTTGTGAAAGAACATGTTATATTTAGATGATGGGAGTACATGAAGACTGTTCTGCTGGTTCTTGCAGACTAACAGAAGTAGGAGCGGACTTTTCTTATAGTTACGAGGCAGACGGCAAGAGAGCCATTCTGTGGGCGGGTTCACCCAGCTGGAGGTTTTTCTACCTAGTTCTAACCATTCCACCAGGAAACCCTTATATGGCCTGAAAAATGTCACCGATGTCACCAGTTTAAGGAAGTGCTGATCAGCGTTTTTTCAGACCCATTTTCTGAGAGATGGAGCAGGAGAAAAAGAGAGAGGATGGTCCTTTATGATACTATGGTGACCTGTAGACACACTGGAGGCAGATATTGATGTTTAAAAGACATGGAAAAGTGCATTTTTCATAATAGGTGACTTTTAAGGAATAAAAATAATCAACTCAACCGTGCGCACACACTAGAGTCATCTAGAGTTCATCTTCATCAAAGAAGGCGGGTCGTTGGACGGTTTGGTGAATAATAACTTAGTTACAAAGGTAAAGTACCCCCAGACTAGCAGGTTAACTTTGGTACTGAACTCCAGCACTAGCAAACCAATGCCAAAAACTTTTGGCTAACAATCCCTGGGGCGGCTGTGGCTCAGAGGGTAGAGCAGGTCGTCCACCAATTGGAAGGTCGATGGTTAGATCCCTGGCTGCTCTGGTCACATGTCGTTGTGTGTGAATGAGTATTTAGATCAGATCCTGATGGCAGGTTGGCTCCTCTGACATCGGTGTGTGAATGTGTGTGTGAATGGGTGAATGCTGACATGTAGTTTAAAGAGCTTTGAGTGGTCGGAAGACTAGAAAGGAGCTATATAAATGCAAGTCCATTTACCATTTACCACTCTCAGCAGTGTCGTCTGTTTCCCACAGGATTTTGAGACATTATTTAAGGTCCCATATTGTAAAAAGTGAGATTTTCATGTCTTTTACATTATAAAGCAGGTTTAAATGCTATATAAATACTGTTAAACTATCAAAATGCTCAATATACGGAGAAATACAAGCTTGTATTCAGAAATTGTGCGTTTGAAACAAGCCGTTAGGATTTCCGTCCATTTGTGATGTCACAAATATACAATACATAGATTATTACACGGTTTTAAACATAAACATTCTAAATGTGTCCCAGTGTTTTTCCTGTTGCAGTGCATGCAAAGAACATCAGCTGACAGGAAGTAAACATGGACCCAAGCTGTTGCCTACACTGTTAAGAATTTCCCAGTAAAATAACAGTAAAGAACTGGCAGCAGGGTTGCCTTTATGTTACTGTAAAATTAACATTATTATACTGTCGCTGAAATTTACAGCTTTGTACTGTGAATGAAAAATACAGTTTGAACTGTTTTTTTTTATTAATTTCACAGGAATTTACAGTTAATCTACTGTTTAAAGATACATTATATAGCTCTTTTTCACCTTTCTTTTACATTATCTTACTGATTTGTTTTAATGCACTATTTAGGTTATATTTTTTACATACATTTTAATAAACATTATTTTTTGCCTAGATGAATAGACTTAGCAGGTTACAGACATAGGAATAGTCACACTAAATACAATTAAA
>CAKAKR010057480.1:0-35981 GCA_916700685.1 Adelosebastes latens
TAATAAATATGAGTCCGGCGTGTTTTCAGAGATCCAATTTGTATCACACGTGAGCGGCTCTTTTAATTACATATCATTACTAAGTCATTCTGATACCAATGGATTACCCACTGCACACTGTAACTAATTGCTAGACACACTTGGTACAAGTTAATCAAGAGTTTCCCTCCAAGGAATCCCTTTACTGTAATCTAATATACAGGAATGCTCTGTTCTGGCTACTTCCTCCTCCACATGTAATATTCATGACGCTCCCTAAAAAGCCTCTCCTCTCCTCACCAGGTGGGGAAGCAAGCATGCGTCTCCCGACAAAACCCCATCAGTGCTTTTTATAGACTCTCCCTCTCACTCTCTGTGAGCGGTTAAGCTGTCCCTGGGTTCCTCTTAGCTATTGTAATCCATACACAATACCCACACATTTAATGGGAGAGACGCCTGCAATAAAGCAGAGGGTGCATTTCGCAGGGAGCAATTTAGCCTTCAAACAATATGCCAAGGTTTGCTTCCTTGGGACAATACTGCTGCTGTTTTTTCTCCCTCGTCACAATGCAAGATATAGTCGTTACAGTTTGGACGGCTAAATGAAAGAAACTTTGCATTGTGACTGTATGTGTCTTTAGTTGGAGGAATGCTCAAACCACTAGGGCGTCCTTTTAGTACGCAGTGTCCGGCTGCTATCTCTCATCTCAGCCGGGCTAAATGCGAAACCCACCTGGGCTAAAGGAGAGGCCCTCGCCACTCCCCCCCTCTCCTCCCTCTCCACCACGAGGATACACAATACCTTCCTCGCACTAACCTGTGGGGACAATGGACAATAAAAAGCAATCATTCTCACTTCACCAGCACAATTACTGTACAACTTAGCACCCCCACTCCCTGCAGAAAGTAGAAGAGCGATAAAAAAAAAAACAGACTTCTTTTGATGCGAACATGGCTCCAACTTCTCTGCTCCTCTTCCCTCCATTTCCCTCGGTGATAAGATACACAAGACTGAGCGCGCTGGCACAGTGCATGCTGGGATAATGTGGCAGCGTGCTGCTAAGCACTTCCTGTCCACAGCGAGTGCAGGGGTTGTAGTTGCATCCTGCAACTGGGATGGTTTTCTTCACTCCTTTCAGATAAACTTAGAGTGCAAAAGAATTAAAGAGGACCTATTATGCTTTTGTGCTTTTTCATTTTCCTTTAGTGTGTTATATAGGTTTTTATGCATGTTAAAGGTCTGCTAAGTTACAAAGCCCAAAGTCCACGTCAAAGGGAGTCAAAAATGACATCAACATGTGCGATACGTAAAGCGAGAAGGCTCTGCAAGCTGTCGCAGTGCTTTGGTCGTGCAATTTTTGTTGCTTTAGGCGCCTGTTGAGAGCGTTGGACTTTTCAGACATCACTGCCACAATAAGATGAAAACAAATAACTTAAATTAAGAAGTAAAACCATGAAATAGAAAGACGGCGTTTTTAAATGCTTTAAAAGCAGAAGATCGTAGAAATCTACATTTGAGTCAATATTTTGCTGGACAAATCAAATTGTTAACAGGATATTAAACCTTTAAACCTTTGTTTCATTACAATAAATGTAATACTTGACTCCTTTCTTTACAAGGATTGTATAAAGGTGATAACGTATGAGTTGAGTATGAGTTTGAGGAGTTTATTTTATGACGTTTTGCAGGTCACACTCGTTGACTTCTTGCTTCTTCACAGAATATTTTGTTTGTACATCTTCTGGCGTTTCGGAGAATACTGCAACGAACAACACGATGAGCATAAACATCTTTGTGCATGCTCATTGTGTGCGCGCCATCTATGAAGGTCCGTGCCACGGTGCCTCGCGTTTATTTTAAGCCAAGACACGATATTTTTCTCTAAACTTAACTAAGGGTTAAAGGCCTAAACCTTAATAAGTTGTAGTTTTGTTGCCTAAACCCAAAGAAGCCTCTTTGTTTGCGTTCAAAACATAATATTTCATTCAGTTTTACGTGTTAGTGTTGCTTTTAAGTTTCACTTTCACTTTTACAACATAGTACTGACCCACATCTATGGTGCTTATAGTGACTGATAACGCACATTTAATGAGCTGATAGCAGTTGAATGGGGTGGCTAGTACAGCCGGTATGAGAAAAATAAAGCATTTTTTGAACATTACAGCATGTAAACATGTTCAAGTAGAAAGAATGAACCTGAAAATGAGCATAATATGTCGTCTTTAAAACTACCTCCATAGAATAACATGCAACTCCATCCATGTGGCATCCCCTGATCCTGGCATGGCTGGCTTCATTAAGATTGTGCCGCTATCAGTATCTCAGCCTGTCATTAATAATGACAAGGCCCACCACTAAATACATGTCCACTGTTAATTATCAGAGGCCATGTCTGTTAAATATCAGATTCCTCCCTCTAAATAGTGGGCAGTTCTCCCTTGCAGTCTCGTCTGTCACTGTAAATGTCATCACTTTATTCTCCCGTTGGCGACCGTGACAGGCTCCACTCTGAGCCCCGCTTTATCTCCTCTGCCTTCCTTTCTCCCCGCTACAAAGATTTTTTTTTCCACCACTCACTGCTGTATCCGCTTTCCACACGTGGCAAATGATTGCCCGGGTAAAGGTATTTTCTGTTTCAATCTTACACTTTTCCCAAGGGAGAACACACACACAAAAAAAAGGGGGGACAAGCTTTCTGCAGCTGGTTTCACTGAGAAAATTGTTCAGAATTGCCTCATTCCAGGGCAGATTAGCGAATGCATACAATCCCGGGCTAAGTGCTATTGTGCACCACAATTTGGCCATTATACTTTGTCTTTTCCATTTAGAGAACCCCTACCCAATTAAAGTAATACAGCCCCTTCCAATACCTGCTCCCAATTAAATCTGGGCGGTATTACCTGCCTTGATAGAGCTGGCCGGGGCTCCTCAGCACTCACTTGCATTCATTAGGCCTATTCAACGTGACGGAGCTGATGACAACGATTCAACTTCCCTCCATCCCTCCCCCTTGCCACTCTCTTCTCTCTTGTTCTGTCGGACGGGCTCTCACTTTCTTTTTTTTTGTCCTTTCTCTGTCACTCCTCTCAAGACTAGAAATGCCTGCCGCTTACTCCGAGGACTCAGAATTGGCTGGGGAATAGAGGGGAGCGCCCCCCCTTTTCTCTTTCTTCGACATTTTCTCGCCTGCCCCTGGTTTTGTTTCCCAGGTAGCTCAGATTTTTTTTTTTTTTTTTTTCAGCTCATTGTGCCTTTTTCAAATCCTTCGTCCATGCTGCTTGGTTGGCACCATTTTAAAGCCCCGGCGTCACAAAGAAAGAGCTTGTCCAGGCCACTGACTCGATTGACAATTTCAGAGTGTTAAAAAAAATCCACAAAAGCCGGAGCTTGGGGTGCTGCTGAAGTAGAGGCAGGAGGGGGTGGGGGAGACGTCAATATGACATGTCTGCTGTCCAAACCCATAACCACCAGGTGTTTGTAGCCTTTCAGCAGGAATCCGTCATATCCCACTGTTCCAATTGAACTCGTGGCTCATGCAAAGAAAAACTTTTTCACTATTCACAGTGTCACATTTCACAAAGCTGCAGCTCTAATGAGCCGGGCCGACGGAGGGGAATACGCTGACAGTAGTTGTACTTATGTATCCTGTGTTTAACATGCTAAAGAGCTCTGAGGATATCGCTGAAGTTCCTCTGAGGGCAGCAGTATGGTTTCATTTCTGTTCATGAACGGTAACGGAGTCTGCATTCCTCTGTGTACAGTAGGTCAAATAGGTGAATACACAAGGTCATTATTGTGCCATTACATAATGGTAAAGAGTATGGCTCAATAGGATATTGAAGGATAAATGGCGATATTCTTGTTATTGTCAACAAAAAGAAAGGCGGAAAGGCGTATATTTGCCACGATAATTCGCACGGAATTTCATGTGCAGTAAGAATGCCTTTCTTGCTTTTGGCGTGTCATTTGTACGACATGTAGTCTGTACTGACTGCAATGTAAAAGCATCATTTATGACGTTTGTGACGTGTTTTACGTACTTATGTTGCGTTGTTTACGTACATATTTCACTTAGTTTACGTACTGATCTTAAGCCCAACCATTACGTTTTTCCTAAACCACACTAAATGGTTTTGTTGTCTAAACCTAATTGCGGACCTTACCATAGTTTTGTTGCATGGCGTACAAATGACATGCAAAAAGGCTAAAATCTGGTTGATTACTACACATTCAATCTGTGGCCTCTGTTGATGCTTTTAAAAAACAGCTAAAGACACACTTATTTAAACTGGGGGACGACATGTACTGTATGTCTTATCTTTAAGACATCTAATATGGAGTACAGAGGTTCTGAGTCTTGTGCAGTTTGAGCATATAAAAAACATTTCGATCTTATGACGAAGTGAATACTCAGTTGCAACAGTTGCATGTATCATAAATGTTTCATAAAGTACATGGAGCTAAAAATCACTTTTGCAGGTTTACACGCTTCCATCAAGCACTTTGTACCCAAAAGAGCCTCCTTGATGAATCCTCCCTGTCCTATTGGTTTCACTCTCAGTGACATTTGGACATAAAGTAATATAATGGCAGGGGGAAGAAGAAGGAGGAGTCGGAAGAGGAAGAGGAGGAGGAGTCTCCTGTACTGCATGGGAGTGACATTTTCAGGACCCCCCATGAGGGGAAACCTCTGGGTCCAGCTCAGCCGACAGTGGGGATGATATCAAGTCTCTCTGGTCAGTCCGCCGGCTGCAAACGAGACCAAACAGCTCCAATACACCAGTCAGCTGAACGTTATGGGTGTTACGGAGGCAGACACTTAGAAATCAACTATGTGGATGTGACATTTGCTCATACTTGAGTTTACAACTTTCTATAGGTAATAAACAAGCTCTTATTTTGCTCCATCTTTTCTTACGATGCATGTGTTGCAACAAAACGTGCGTGCGTTTCGTCAATATGTGCTCTGCATGTTCATGATTTCGTGGAGTCCTTGATTGAAATTCAATTTACAACAATGTGATAAACAAATAAAACCTATTTCATCATAATTTACAGCCACCTCCAAATTAATTTAAGCACTTTGATTGTTTGTTTAGTGGAAACACATTTTCTACCTCTACTCTAATGGAGCCCTCTGTTTGTGCAGCAAACCGCCAGCGCCAGCGCCAGCACCAGCCAATCAGATTCAGGCGAAGTAGGTCTGTGTGTTCCGACCTTGGGAGCCACGGCAACCCAGGGATCGCGCTCCCCTTTGATATGCCAAATCAAAGATCCCGCCTCGGCAACTGAAGGCTGTTTTGTTGCTGTAGTACTTGTTGTTTTTCCCCGTGTCCATGTTAAAAGGGAAATTGGCCGTGACTTCCATTCACGCTGCTCGCATAAAAGAAAGAAAAATGATCAACCTTTCTCACCTTGGGGGAGATTTTAAAGGATGTTTGACATGCTACACTGTGGCTTAAGAAATAATGAGGCGTTGGGAAAAAAGTATTTCAATAATAAGTAAATATCCCCCTCTTTCCTGCTCCGTTCGGTTTGTTGCTTCGGTACTCGCCGGACTCTGAAGACACATGTATGTATGCAACCACTTAGCAAAGACGGAGAGTAAGGAAAGGAAGCCGGATGGGAGCGGGAGATAAAGGATGGCTAAATTCAGACCACATGGCCACATAGAGGAGTCACCAGAGGCTACTTCCAGTCACGGTAGCTTTATGGAACTGGGAGGTAAGGGGAGCGGGGAGGAAGATGTACAGCTTACATGAAGGTACTGTTATTCAGTCTTATTATTATCACAGAGAGCGTCGTCAAGTTTTCAACACAGTCTCATGGCAGCTTGTGAAATTTAATCTATTTGATTTATGTACATAGACTCAAATTTTCCTTTTTTTCCTTTTTTTCATGACGTTTCAGCACGACTTTCAACATTGCGTTTTCCTACAAATATCCAGCAAAGATCATGGTTTGGGTTTAAATAACACCGGAAGTGGCGTAACTTAAGTACGGAAGTTACGTGATGCTCATTACAACTTTCAACAACGTATTTTTTGTTAGTTTTCTTACTAATGTTCAGCAACATGTGACGCATGTGTCAATTTCCACCCCAGTCTTTTCAAAATAAAACTACTTAGTTTGGTTTAGGAATATATTGACTTGGTTATGTTTAGGCAACAAAATGACTTAGTTAAGTTTAGGAAAAGATTGCAGTTTTGCTTAAAATAACACCGGAAGTGGCGTTACTTTAGTATGAAAGTTACATGACAAATAAAACACTTCTGGTTTCACACAGGACACTCACCAGTCTCCTGGATGAAAGTCCGGTATTTTTTGACCCACCCATCCACCTCGACCTCCTCCCTATGCAACGTTTGTTGCGCTTTATACTCACATCACGTGGATTACATAAGAATTGATTTCGTGCTGATCATCACAAAAAAAATGGGTGTCTATGAACACGAATCAATGCATTAAATTTCGTGACTATTTCACGAACTGCTGTGCGACTTGGCTGCAAGTTTCACTGGGGAAGCTCAGCGGGTTGATGCTTGTTTTGGTTGTTGCTCTTCTCCTCATTTTTTGAATCATTTGAGACTTAATATTTGCAACAATGGCCTTTTTTATTGTGTTATTTCAGCTGAAAGATGAACATCAGGTGATCTACAAATGTGCAAAATTAAGAAACATTTCCATCCTCCAAGGTTTCTCTTTTGCTCTGCATCCACACTGCCTCATTTTCCTCCCCAGCAGATGTTAGCGACTAGCAGGAATTAGCGCGGACACTAACCCCAGCCAGCTTTTAATTAATTTTACACAGACAGTAGAGCAGTGACCCCGTGAAAAAGGACGAGGCACGCCCGACTAATCAGCCTGAACCCCATGACATCACTCCTGGACCTGCCACGCCAGCCAAAACAGGGGGAGCCTAGGTAGTTTGCTGTGGATACAAAGCGCCAATTTATCACTATAAGCAAATGCTAACCTGGGAGTGTTGCCCCCGGCAGAATTAATTGGCCCTCTCCCTGTCTGTGAAGTGTCTGGCCTTGTTTAAAAAGACAGGCTGCCCCAGAGACCCCCGCTCTCAACACGCTGCTCTGAGGAAGCTGCGCCGCTATTGGCTGATTGATAGCCATGGAAACCCCTGCTCTGCATAACCAGGAAGTGCTAGGATTGGATGCTCAGACCTGCAGGCGAACGGATGTTGTCAAGAAGTTGAATTAAAAGTGAAATCAGCTACATAAAGACACGCTGCCGGTCGGAGCAATCAGGGCGTGCAGCGAGTGCCACGTTTAATGGAGTTCCTGGTCACCGCGTCGGTGGGATCCCTGCCAAAAACGCCATCCACACGACATGCGGAAGGGATGAGGGGTCTTTCACGTGTCCTGCATGCTGCCGCTCGAGCTGATGGATGCAAAAAAAACGAGCCACTGTACTGTGACTAAGAAAGTGTTGTAAGAGCAACTTTCTAGTACATTAGCCGGAGATTGAAGGCTCCTACTGTAGGCTGAGAGGGGGGGTAAAAAGAGAGACAACAGAGCTCTCCCCCTCCTCTTCCTCTCCTTCACCCCACCACCCACTCTCTCTTTATCTGGCCTCTCTCGTTCAGTTGAGAGCCCTATCTCGCCGGCCCATCCGCGGTGTCTCCTTTCCCTGGCTCCTGTACTTGGGGGAATAATTAATCGGGCTAACAGGTAAGAGATACCAAGACGTGGCATAAGAGCAGCTTTCAGAGCTTTGTGTGTGTGGGGTTTCCACGCTGAAATGGATCCAGGGCCCTTTTCACCGGAGGAGCCGTTGAGGCAGCTGTGAGCGGATCTCACCGGACAGCTATAGCAACGCCCCCCCTTCACCTCTCCAACCTCTTCTTCCTCCACCCCCTCCCCTCCAACCCCTCATCCTTTATTTTTCCTTCTTGTCTCACAGAAACGAGGCTCAGAGCAAACCGGAGGACACTTTCCCTCATCTGTTAACACCTTTCACTCACGCAACCACCTCCACACATATTATAATGCTTAATTTACTCCTTTTTTTTTATCTAGTTGGGAGCCTAAAAGTAACTGTCTGTCCTGTCTAACAAAGACTTTCTAAATAAAAAGGCCTGGATGTGACAGTACAGTTTGTAAAGCAGCATGTTTCTGAAGGATTATTTCCTGGAGGAGGCTTCAGTTTCTTCCTGTGGGTGTCAGGTGATTGACAGCGAGCGGCGTGTAAAGTAATACTGGCGCTGATGTGAAAACATCCAAGTCGGTACACTGGAAATGTGATAAAACAGAAAGTTTGCAGCCACGAATGATGCCGGAAAATACGGAATAATAGCAAGTGGAGAGAAGAAGTCCTAATTGTCATTTTGATTCATGTCAAGTCAAATTTTATCGTCCAATATCACAAATCACAAAGCTGCCTTCAGGGGCTTTGTCCTCCATCCTTAGACCCTCAATTTGGATGAGAAAAACTTGAAACAAAAGTACTTTAACATGGAAATATAACATAGTAAACATAGTAAAATGACATTATGGAGCATCAGGATGACAAAGCAGAGAGTGTAAAAGAGAATGATGCCAAACTTTAGAAAACACCATCGTTGCCAAAAATAAGTTTATTCAAGTGCGCTATTACTTCTTTTAAACTTAAAATAAGAGAGTATGCTTTCAGTTTACTTTTTATGTTCTTATCAGAGATGTACTTAACAAAATGATACTTAAATAAGCCTGGCTTATACTGACAAGTATACAGAAAAGTCTAAGTATACTTGGCTTATGCTTACTTTTTGATAGAGTAGCCTATTAGAGTTTGTAATCGTATGTTTTGATATTAATTTACTTCAAATCATCAAAGTTTTTGCATTCTCCGTTCACCGTGGATAAAAGATAAAGATTAAATATACTTTTTTTTATGTCGTCAGTGTCTTTATGTAATGCATAAATCATTGGCTAAGTACAAGTATGTATACTTGCAAAACTAAACTAGTATTTCACTGAGAGTATACTTTATAGTGTACTTTCATAAACTAAAAAGTGGGCTACAAGTATATAACTAGTATACCTATAAGTTCACTTGTAGTATAGTTCACTTCATAGTATAGTTGCAGTACAAAATACATCACAGATGTAAACTAGTTGTGTACTCAATGTTTACTATTCTTACACTTAAAGTATACTTAAAAGTATACTTTTATAAACTAATAAGTGGGCCAATTTAGTCCCAAGAAGTATTAAAGTTGTACACTAACAAGTATACTACTAGTGCATTGATTTTACTACATAAAGTATACTTGGGAAATATACTTTATTTACGTTTACTTCGTAAATTAAACTTTAAGTATACTACTTTTTCGTAAGGGCAGGATTAAAGCTGTTTAGCTGAATTTAGAAAAGAGATTAAAATTTGAAATTAAAAATACCTCTCACACAAAAACCTTGCCAATAAAAACTTAATAATACTAGCAAGAATATGCTGAACCACATGGGATAAACACAAGTGGTAGTATGATACACTAGCTGCAGTACAGATACAGCAGAAGTCTCTTTCTTCTGCTCTTTTAGTGCAGACTGCAGCGGAGCAGCACGTCAGCTCAACAGCAGCTGAGTGAGACTCTCGCAAAAGGGAAAACTTCACAGCCCTGCCTGGTGTGACACCCTGAAAATAGACTGCGAACTTAAAACTCTTAGATACTGAAAATGAACTAAGTGATATATTATTTATAACAGCCAACACACCGCTTAGAGGTGCTCGACGCAGGAGAGCTTTGTCCCTAAATGCTGTGTGTGTGCTTAGAAAGATAGGTAGTCTGCTGGTTTGAGGAGTGAAATAACAGTCAGGTGTTAATTTTTTGGGACATTTATGCACCGATATATCAGGCAGAAGTCATATTTGGGAAAGTCCAATAAGTAAATACGCCCATATCTTCTGAAAAAACAACACTTCTTGCACATTTCTGGCTGCTGAATGCTCACTAATACAAACTGAAACATACTGTAGGCACCATCTGAAAAACATGATACTCATGAAGTCAATCAGGCGTCCTCAGGCTGAGAAAATGGTGTCAATTTATCAGATAAAACTGAAATATTTTTAAGTGAATATAAAGCACTTTTGAGTGATGCAAGTTAAAGTAAACACACATGTGATTCTTTCCTCCTTCAAAAGGTCAGTGGTGTACAAGTACAGTAGGATGCTTTTTTCTGTAATACTGTATTGTACTCCCTGCAGAGCACACAGCTGGACTCAGAGAAGGCCAGAGCACCGCCGCCGCCGTTGCCCTCCTCTCCCCGGGCCACCAAAGGGGGAGGTCCGGCCAGGCTGCCACTCAGCCGGGGGGCGCGCTTGATGTACGACCAAAAACCAATGGGATCGATAGACGCCCCGGCAGAGAGCCTCTCCTCTCGCCCTCCTCTCCCTCTCCTTTACTTTTCCTTTTGTCTTACCTCCCCCTGCTGGCTGCCTCTCTCTTTCCTCCTCCCTCTCTAAAGACTCTCCTGGGCTTGCTTTCTTTAGCATTACAGCTCCCAGAAAGAGCTTAACATAAGGGGGGAAAAAGCCGGCGATGCTGTAATGCAGATTTGCATTCAGCCAAGTGCTGTGTCATGAGTTTGGGAAATGCAGAAATCCCTCGGCGCTGCTGCAATTACCATTATTTTTACATTTTACATGGCATCAAATGCTACTTAACATCGTGCATATCTGAGCGGTGAAAGTGTGGCTCTGCCACGGGGGCCACTACTGTAATTACTCCAGATTAAAGCATCCATGTTAACTATTAATCAATAATATTGATAATGCCCCGTCACAGATGAAATCAATCATCGTTGATGCTTAATCATCTGACTCAGGTTCATCAACAGCAGTGATTGACAGGAAGAAGAAGAAGGAAGGGAGTAATTAAGGGGTAGAGATATTCCTGTAACTGTTAGTGATCGCCTTCATCATCTGAACATGACGCCGGTTGAAAAGGAGACTGCTGACAAATTCAATTATTGGAAGTAGACGAGCTAATGGTGCGTGGTAATGACTCATTTCATAAGTATTTGTGCCGTATGTTTTAATGAAAGCGTGCGTTGTCAGTGGTGGTAGAGGGAGCGGATGCCTTACAACAATTATGATACTGTCACTGAGGGCGCATGTTGCAGCAATAATCCTCCCCCTCCTTCCACACATATACACACTATATTTATGTGCACATGTTTTTCCATTGTGTGCCCTTTTGTGCAAACAAAGTTATTCTTTTGGTGCATTCTTCGCTGGGATGGATACAGGGGGTCCGGACGCAGCCTCTGCCCCACCACGCTTCACTATCCCTGGGCATGCGAGGTGGAGGTAGAGCGTGGAGGTCTGCAGGGTGAGCGGGTGTTGGTGGTGGTGGTGGTGGTGGTTTGGGGATGGATGGGGATGGATGGGGATGGATGGGGATGGGGGAGGCTGACACACATCTGCAGCCCAGTGAGAGGCTCAAAGGCTCGGGGAGAATGAGAAGGGGGTTGCAAGGGTCAGTGACAAGTGGCACACACAGGGTGGGTGTGCGGGTGAAGTGGGGTGGAACAAGTGCTATAGAGGGGCCAGGGATTGTGTTTTTCCCATGGTCCGCTACTCCCTTTTTCTCCCCCTTCGTAGTTTCCCCTCATGGACCCCCAGAACCCTCCACCCTCCACCCTCCACCATCCCGTGGTACTCCCTCTCTCTCTCTCTCTCGCTGCCCTGTCAAGAAAGGAGCGGGCAGGCTCAGTTTCACTCCACAGGGCCGGTGTGTTTTCAATGAATTGATACAGATGAAGAAGTTCAACACAATGGATGGATTACCTCAGCCAAAATAGAGTGACCCCCCTCTCCCTTCTCACCACCGCCGCCTCCCCCCGCCACCCCTCATAACCCCACCCGCCCACCTCGCTTATTCACACAGACACCGACTGACACTGGATGATATAGACTAGCATGTAAACACACTGTTTCCGAGGCGGCTACACAATATAAAAAGCAAACTTCTGATCTAAATATTCAGAAAGGGATATTTACTTTTAACATTCAACTTCTGCATCAATTCAATCAATATTTTCGTTTGCAAAGGTGCATTAAACACTTAATATCTGAGTAAATGAGTGCTGGACGCCTCAACAACCTCCTGGTGTTCAATGTTAATGGTTTTTGGGTCAAAAATCTACTTGCCTGAAGTCAGTTTTTACTTGTGCCTATACAAATAACAACAAAGACCAAAGTTAATTGTCATGTTTAAAGGTCCTGACACAACAAGCCAACGGTCAGTTTGGGGCCATCGGTGATCGTCAGTTGGCCTTGTTTTTTCGGTGTGTACCGCACCGTCAGCTCTAGTCTAGTCTAGTCTGCCCGTGTCAGAGGTTTTTCGGCCGGTTCAGCATGTTGAAAGCAGTGATAAAAACAATAATAGCAGCAAAAACATAGGAATGGTTAACTTAAATTTGAATTTACACACAGTAGAGTTGTGTTTCTTTTTAATCTTAGGTCACTTTCAACCTGATGTTCATGAACTTGAAGAGTTTTTAAACATCTTCTGTCTGGTTTCCTATGGAGTATCTGCATTAGAAGGAAGCCACTCTACAGTATGTTGAGCATGAAGAAAAGAGCGCCACCTTTTGCACCAACAGAAAATCCAAAGAGAAACACATACGTGTGCATGCTATTTGACTGACAGATGATCTCTGGAAAGACAACAAGAACAACAAACTCTCACCACTTCATCAACAGTTATTGACATGCCGTTTGTAGCTCTTAACACATCCTGGACAAAATGTCCCACCGAGGCCCCGCCCTGCGTCCCCGTGGCTGCAGCAGGAGGTGGCGGCGTTCCTAGCTGTCCAGCCTAATGGCTACGAATGGGCCCTAATGCACGCTCCTCCCGATAAATCACACGCACGGCGTCCTGCTTAGACATTCAGCAGCTCGACCGACCACTCCGCTCCATCACATGCTCGGAGATTAATGAGCACACACCCATTTACCTTGATACACAAAGACACACACACACTTGGACAAAAACACATGCTTAGATTTATACGATGATACTTGCGAGGACTTCTCTATTGACTAACATGAATAAGTATTTTTCCATGCTTCTGAGGACATTCATGGCTTGCAGGTGCACACATCACCTCAAAATGTCCGGCAAGGTTTTTGGCATCACTTTCTTTCTGTCTGGGGGACGGAATGTCTCATCACAAACATCCACCACTGGCAAAATAACACTCTGACAAAGGGAGACAAGTGTGCGAGTAATAACGGTAGGCGAGCTGAATGATCAATAGGCTCCATGCATGAGACACAACTCTACTTTTCCCTAGTTTGGGTGAACATCCTCCCTCGGGAGGCTGCTGCGAGCTTTGATCTTTCATTTAGAGTTATTACAATCAGACGTCTCAGGGATCCAATGTGCCGAGCCCAATGTGTTTTCTAAATGTTTATTTTAGCAAGAAATAATGCACTCAACTAACCATATCTCTGGTGTTATCATCATCGCCCAGGCTATTTACAAACTGTATCTATTAATCATTTTTGAGCATGTACAGCAATTAAATTAGGCCGGGTCACACTCGAGCAATAATACGATTTTAATTGCATGGGGCAAGGCTCTAATTCAACTATCTCTGGATCGCTTGACGGGGGCAAAAGAAACGCTCATCGGGAGCACAAAGACAGAAAGAAAGGAAGAGAAAGGAAAGGATTTCATACAGCAGGCAGTTTAGGTTTCAATTTATGTGAAAATGAACTAAAGAAAGAACAAATGGGAGCGATATAAAGTCAAATCAAAATAGTAGACGGTCTCTATCTTTTCAATTATGCACCTGGGTGTTGCAGTCTGAAAAGACAAGTGCAATTACAACCAGACATGTGGATTTACCTTGCCTCCCCTCCTCCGAACGTCGGACAGGACAAAAAAAAAATTTCAATGCGACTCATCTCCAATCACCTTCACACACAGCTCAGCGATCCCGGGTCAAACCCCTCCGTCTACACCTGACAGCAAAACAAACACGCCACAGTTTAGGAAACACTAGAATAAAAGTGTGTAAGATGGTGAAACAAAAACAGGCAGAAAAAATGGCCAAAACCTCGGAACAAAACACCAGCAATATGAATGTTTACTTGTTGAATCTTTTATCAGTTTTGCTTTTATCTGCCTCCCTCTCTGGGTGTTATCTATGCAGCAGGTACTGAGCTATGCATCGGGGCTGCGTGGAGCTGATTAGAACAGTGATAGATGGGAGGGTGGATGACCTTAGCTTCCGACTAAACACAAGGTTGGACATTTGTCTCCTCGCTGCATTTGCATGCTTTCCGCCCGTTTATGGCAATTTGTCACCATAGTCGCTTTGCCATTGAGAAGACACACACAAAAAAAGGGGGAAGTGCAAGGCTAGATTCCCGGGAATTCAAAGCAGGTTATGATGAAGCACTTCCACAAACTGCCACTTCTCCTCATGCTTAGCCTTTCCTGTTAGTAATATGTGAACTCGTGGAGGTGTAATTAAGGTACACTGGTGCAGAAATTCATCTTATAGCAAAACAGTAACTCCGTGTGCATGCACAAAACATGTTCCAGCTTCCTCTTCAAAACCCCGGCTCTCGCCTCCCACTTCTCCGCCACCCACAAACACGCACGCCCGGCGTCGACACGTACGCGAGACACGCTGATGAATGGCCTGTCATGCTGTTTGGTGATCAGTGAATTATTTACACTCATATGCCTTTAATAATTCAGGGGCCCAGTCTTAACAAATTACGGCGCCGCTCCCCAAACCAACAGAGTTCACTCAGCCAGAGCGCCGCACGCCGAGCGCCGCACGCCGCCCGCTCATCCGCTCCCCGACATGCCCTTGGAATACGATGGTGACATTTTTGCAAGGCGCTAAATCTCCAGCATAATTCAATAATTTTTTTAAAGCGAGACGTGTCTCAGCAAATCAGTCTGAGAGAACATCTCTGTGATCTCTCTGGATTGAGAGATGGGATGTTTCCTGACTTTAAGAGCTCATCTGTTTGAGAGGTTTGCCATGACAGTCTGTTTCCTTTATAATAGTAATATGTATGACCCATAACAGAAGCTATAGGCCAACAACAGTGAAGGTTAGTGCAGTTTTCTCTTTGACTGTGCATGCATCTTCAAGGTGTGCGCACATCTCAGCAGTTTATACGATTACTTGGCCAATGATATACAGTACCTCCTTTTTCCCACTGGTATGCATAGAGATTTAATGCAAGTATCAGTGCCTGTATAAGTTGTGTGTTTCTGGAGGATTAAAAAGTATAACCTGGAGTATATCCAAGAGGCAAACCAGTCTCACGGGACGGCGCATAAATAGCACGACATTACACAGACGTTCCGCGTGTCATGAGGACGCATTTTAGCCTTTTCGTGTGTCATTTGTACGCCACATCCGCAGTTAGGTTCAGGCTTAGTTAGGTTAAGGAAAAACGTCATGTTTGGGCTTAAAATAAATACGTAAACTAAGTAAAAAACATACGGAAATTAATGTAATACAATTAAGGAAAACACGTCACAAACGTCAATAAAAAAAAGTCACATGACTTACGTCACTAACGTAACTTACAAAACAAAACACCAGGCGTCACAAATACTGGAATTTGATTCCTTTCCCCTCACATCTTTACCTACCGATGATTCATTTCTACATTATCAATGTTTATCTGGATAACAAATGCTTTTATCCATCACATTTGTGTTTGTCTGTGGTTAATCCGGCTTAATTAGTGTCTACGTCTTACTATGTTTGACATAAATCTCCCAAAGTAAATCAAAAATGCATTTATAAATACATAGCTGTGTATAGATGCCATAGCAACCTCTGTCACCACCCGCAATGCATCAGCACATACATACATATCAACCAATTGGCTCCCAGTGTGAACATCCTGTCAGTCTCACAGGGTAAACTGGTCATGTATACATACAATGAGAGATTAGGCCTTCTGCGTTTCCCTCGTCATCAGCTAACACACACAGACGACACGGACACACACACACGGACACACACACACACACACACACACACACACACACACACACACACACACACACACACACACAGAGGCCCCGGCAGACACTTCCAGGTCCCTAACGAGGTCGCTAATTAACTCTCCCACTTGCGCTCGCTCGTTTTCATCCGAGGTGCACATTGCTTTTTTGACAGGAGAAAATTGCCGGGCAATTAAATCATCTGAAGACGAACACTCCAGCAGCTGGTATTAACAGCTAAATGTTACAGCCATTTTCAAAAATGCAATTGTGGAGAAACTGTACAGTAAGTGACTGACTGCTATAATGCTCCCTAATAACCCACAGCTGAGGCTTTATGGCGCTGTACTGTACTGATGCTGCACCGTAAGTTGGTGGTACAAATACTCAGCAACATGGATCCATTCATGCAAAACACGTCACGTTTTGTTTTTGTCTTTTCAGCGTGCTTTCTACAATAATTTGTGCCATCGTTTTAATCCTCATCTTCCATCTGATAATGCTGGTTTGTATGGCAACCCTCTCTCAATCTTTTGATTGCACATTAGGGGGATGTAGGGATTCAACTAATGCTTATTTCCATTATTAACAATCTTGATTATTTTTTCAATAAATCATCATAAAATCATGCCCATCACAATTTCCAAGAGCCAAATGTGACATCTTCAAATTGCTTTTAGTTCAAAACCCAAAAATATTCAATATACAATGACATCAAACGGAGAAAAAGCAGAAAAACTTCACATTCAAGACGAAGAAACCAGCGAATGTTTGGCATTTTTGCTTGAATTAATGACTTAAAGCTGCAAATAACAATATTTCTACATTGAAAATGAATCAATGTGAAAGGCATCACTTAATGCCTTTACACACCTGGGGCGTGACGAATAAACAACCCGAAAATGCAAAATACTCGCCTGCAAATATTATATGTCTAGCGCTTTTATTGTGAAAGGTCTGCGCTGCTGAGTAATAAAGTTTGCCGTCTTGGGTCGGACTACGGAGCCTCCGTGTTGTTGTTTCATAAATATTGGTGCAACTCAACCTGTTCTGCACAACGTGATTGATTGACGCCTTTATTTGCGGTGCGAAAGATCAGAAATTAATTAGTTGCACAATAAAACAATGCCCTCATTGTGTAAATGCCTTTATAGTGACAAACTAGATTTATCACCATTGAATCAGGTGACTTTACAGAGCGTTTTAGCGACTTTAAGCAAATTGTTTTGGTTTTACGGCCCAAAACTTTACTGTTTTTCTTCATCGCTTTCATCAACTTCATTTCCACAGTTGTTTCCAGCAAAAAACTCTGATAAATCAGCTGTGTGTTTCCTGCTCAACACCAAACTGGACGGACGAAGTTGCAAGTAGCTGGTGAACATAGTTGAGCAATTAGCAGCTAAAGAGACAGATTTCCTTCAGGATTTGGTGGTGGAGACCAAAAACGGAGCTAAAAGGAAAGGACGGATGGACATAAACATGACTAAATAGTAATGTGTTTGTTGGATATGGAAATAAGAAACTGTTTGACATATTGTCACCTTATAAAGTTCCTATAAAGTCACACTATTTTCATCCTACACCCTCTGGCTATTGGGATGAACAGACAAAAACAAACAGCTAGAATTATTTGCGGATAATATTTGACCCAGGTCTGCACACACACACACACACAAACACAGACACAGTTTTTTTGGGCTCCACTTCATCTCAGTGCAGCCTCCCGGGTCCCCGGCCTCTTCTGAAACTGATTTTTGTCTCCTATTTTGTTAACCTCGCTCGCAATTAACCCCACGCTGCGAGCCAGCCACACATGGGCCAATGGAGGGCTGCCTACAGTATGTGAGCGCCCAGCCCCGTGTGAATCGCCGCATTGTGTCATCTGTCCTGTAAAGAAAGGGAGTGGGGGAGAAAGGGGACACAGAGAGGGAGAAAGAGTGCTGTTTTTTGGGGGTCCAGTATTCTTAGCGGGGTACCCCCAGGGGCGATGACAGCAGCGTCGGGTGGAGGGTTTGTTTCTGTGTCTGTGCATGGAGGGAGGAAGGGGGGGTCCCATCCTGACAGGTTCTTTTGTAAGGGGGGGTTTGGGTCAGAGAGGAGGGAGGGGGTGCGAGTAGGTGAGGGCCGGTTTTGTGGTGCCGTCAGAGATGGCGTGAGTCGCCACCGACGGGGGGTCATTGTACCCACTCCATTCTGCCTCCGCACACTCAATGGGCGGATTAGAGACTACGCCCGAGTCTTAATCTTTGAACTGCGCAGACACAGATGCACAAGTCTGTCAAGTCCCACGCAGCTCTGCTAAACGCTCACATCGGCGGTTACACCACAATCTATAGGTCTCATTTGCATCGCCGAATGCGCCGTAATGATGTTACCCGCCACTACTGTAACGCTTCTTTTTCTAGATCCCTTTTTTTAATGAGAGAAAAAGGTCAGTGTCTGCGAGGGGGGAGGAAGGGGAAAGCCAGGTCTCTTTACAGTTCCCCAAGTTCACCAACTCCAGCAAATGAGCATGTACAACAAGCCACGGGGCCTTTTATTGCAAATCTAATTCATTTCTCTAGACAACTGTGAAATTTGCCATTGACATTAGTCATTACCCCAAGGCTAACGAAAAGATGATCTCAGTTAATAAATGATCCCTAACAAGGAGCTCTCTCTTTCTCTCTCCCATTGTGTTAATGGCGGGGGCAGCTGTTAACGCCACGCCGTTACAGAACAACACTGCTAACACCGACTCTGGCTCCACTTCCCTCTCAGTCCTTCTGCTTTCATTTGGCTGCTGGGTACCCCCTCTTTCCTCATCTCCCCCTCCACCCCTTTTTCTTTTGCCTCCTCCCCGCATCACCCTGCAGATCCTGCATTATGCAGTGGCATCATTAGAGCCTTGATTTCAGACGCTTCCGGCGCCGTTTCTGGATTGCAGCCGCGTCGCTTCCGGATGCTGGCCTGCTCGGATTCCAAGACGAGCTGAATACGCCATTGGGAACAGATGTGAATGACAGCAGCGCTGAGAAATAAAGAGAGAAGGGAGAGATCGCATGGATCGGGGAGGAGGAGGGGGAATCATCTGGAAGCGACTCTGACCCTCCAGCTGGCCCTGGCCATCATTGATACTAAACAATGAGGAAGCTGTGCTAAGCACCATGGGTAAGGGTCAAACTACAGCGACACAGCCTCCGTTTTTATGTAATAAGGTGGGTCACTTCTAAGAGACAAAGAAGAAGGTCACCAACTGTAATCAAGCGCTTTTGTTTCCGTCAATTTACATGATTTGAAACCGATCAGTTTTATTTCTAGTCCGTAATAATTGTGAAATCCATTATTCGGGCGCCGAGGCATCAGCGTTTGTCTATCTCTGTAACGACAACTCACATTTTCTCATCTGAGGGAAATTGCTCAAATTGTGTTTGCAAGAGGAGTCCCCTGCACGTCTAGTGTGGGAAGCACATAATACAATATTTTTTTTCCCCTACTCGGAGTTCCAATTTATTGAAGTAACCGAGCAGAAAATGCACTGACAGCTGTAGCACTTTATAGCGAATTAGTATATACATTCTACACCCCGCGAGAAAAGCCAAGCCACATTGTATTTTCTGTAATTGCCGGAGCCGGGGAGAACGAAGGGGCAACGGCGAGTCGGGCAATTACAAGCTAAAGATGACAGGGTATACTTTGAGCTTCAGATCCTGCTGGAAGCTGGATGGAAGTTGGAAGAGAGCAGGTGTTAAATGACATGAAAATACTTATTGGTCATCGTCGCTGGTCAGCAGTATTATACTCTTAGGTGTTGTGTTTAACAGAAACGTACTAGCTACATGCAACATTTACCCTTCGATCAATTATTACCACACATTTTAAGAACGTATTATAATTAGCGAACTAATAAGACTTAATATTTCTACCTGTACGCAGGATTTTACAAAAGCACCTGCTCATGGCCGATCCTAATAGCTTTGTAGCAGCTTTCACTGACAATGGAGTAGATTATTTTACACTAATTTTCCTATTTGTGGTGAGGACTTCTTAGGACTTTGAACCAACTTCAAACTGTGGCCCAGATCATCTATTTGGAAGGGAGAGCGTTGGAGCTATGGGAATTCAAGTCATGATAGCTAAACTGGAAAAATAAGTATGAAAACACCCTAACTTTTTCAATAAAACTTACAACTTAAACACTGTTCGTTTAGATTGTCAACAATTAATCGTGTTAAATAATCTCAATATTTACCAAAATCATTATGATTTGTGCCATAACGCAGCAGCCCTTTGATTGTTTCCATCAGTCTACTTTTTTCTTTACAAAGACATAGAGGAAAGTGGAGCAGAGATCTCTGGCCTGATCTGATCCCAGACCTGTAGGTGTACAGGAGGTTTTTCAGGCCTGTTGCTCTCTCGCGGCGTGTGAATAAACACAGCAGAAGAACACGGTGTTTTCTGTATTTGTCAGGCTGATGTGCTGTTTGGTGTGCAGAGCTGCTGAACTGTGAAGTGCCCGGGGCATTGAGAATAAAGAAGGACCCGACGCTATATGAACCGGCCAGCCTGTCCTGTGTGCAGGTGAACTGCCAGAGGCCTTTGTGGACCGCACGGAGAATTGATGTCAAACGAGAGCGACTTCAGAGGTTGGTCAGGTGCATGAAATATGTATTCCAGTCCGACTGTCTTTGAAATCATTTTCTTCTGTGATTGATGGATTGATTTAGACTCTCAGATGGGAACCAACTGAACTGCCCCATGTGGAAAAAGTCAACCAAATACAACCCAAATGAATCAATTTGCAGTATTGTTTCACCAGATCAGGCCATGCGTGGTTTATTCACCACATTCGCAGTGCTCCTCTGCAACTGTATTTCACCGCTGCAGCCCTGGGGATGCTAACAAAGAGATGGAGAGTACTTAGGATGTAAAACGCACAGAGCTGCAATGTAAACACTTGTCCTCCTTCATATTAGATTTTCCATCATCTTCATTGCTGCTTCTTTTGGCGAGAAGCACATCTCACACTCCGGCATTTCAATTTGCAACGCCGCCGTTCCAAAGTACATGTTCATTTATTGCCGTTATTACTTTGCCATGTCGGATAAATTGATAACATGACATAACTTGTTTGCTGCCTTGTTGCGCCGGCAGTCTGATTATGAGGTCAAGTGCGTTAACAAAATGACGAATGCGGGAGATGGGAGAGTTGTCAGTCCTTTTCCTCTCCGAAAATTAAGACTAGTGCTCTGCCAGGGGGGAAAGAAAAGCACACGTTTCTATTTTCAGAGCCAATTCACTCTCAGAAATGACTGTGGATGATCTGTTTCTCAGATATTTTTCTGCAGATGTCAGAAAACGTAGCTCCAACGAGCCCAGCAGGTCAGAAGTATTATTGCCATGTTTGGGAAAATGCAGAGTTGGATTTTGGCTTCCACATCCCCCCCTAATGACGGTCAAATTTGGAGGGAATTGGCAGTGATTAAGAGGAGGACGGAGCAGAAGGAAAAAGCCCCGTCAAGGTCACGCAGGGCTCATTATAAAGGTTGCTAAGCTGCAATCTGTGACGGGCAGAGGAGCCAGAATAGGACGAGAGAAACTGTGTGTGTGTGACCCCACAAAATACCTCGCGGTCCTAATTTACAGTGGACTGCTTTCCTAAAAGGAGTGTTTTTTTCTGGTTTTGCAGGCTGCTTGGAGGGTTATCTCCAAATTAGCAGCATCCAAAGGGTTCCTAATAGAACATCTGGTTGAAAAATGTGACCTTAAAGATCTCTCTGGCAACACTTACTTATATATTTTATTTGTATTCCATTAAACACTGAGAGGTGCACATTTTCAAGTGACCTCTTTTATACAGCGGCAATTAAAGAATCTGCCTACAACTGGCGGAAACACTTAATGAAAAGGGAGAAGCCTCGCTCAATAGAGCACTTAAATGACTGTGAACGATGCGCCGACAGTGAGGACCGTACCTTCAGGGTGCAAACATATCTCCGGTCCTCAGGGGACGACTATACTGTCAAAGAATCCCCATTATGTGTTATCACAAAGTCAGACAGCAAAAATCTTCAAAACCAGTGTCTGTGATGGGCTAAGAAAGAGCTGACAAGAGAGCGCCTCCTTCCCCCCATTTGAGTCACTTTGAAAACTTAGCGGATCCACCTTTTAACAATCCTATGGGGATGAATCAACCTTGCGCTCCTATCTGAGACGGTACAACCAGCACACCTAGAATTACAATGGAGGCACATCAAGGGACGGCCAAGCCTGACTGACAAGCTTCATAAAAGCGCCGGGGCTGCCTTCATTTGCATGGCGCGGTTTGGACTTAATCAGGGCTTTCCATGGTGCCATAGCGGGGGCCCCTTCGCCTCTAACCGAAGCACCCTTCCCCATGAGGGCCGCCGGTGAAATCCTCTTAGTGGCAGCGGGCTAAAAGAAGAGTTTGCGCCCACAAGGGGGGCACGGGGCTGGTTGTTCCGTCGGGACTGACCTCCCCTCCGCTGCCTGGCACCTCCCATTAAAACAGCTTTAATTACACAGAGATGACTCCTCCACTCCTCCTCCGACTCCCCCCTCCGCCCTCCCTACGCCTATCTCTCCCTCTCCACAGGGGAGCACTCCTTGTCTCCTCTCCATTAAGATTGAGAGAGTGAGCCTGCAGAGTCTTCCACTTCCACACATGCAGCAGGGAGCAAATACCATTTTCAGCTTCAAATGTCTTTTCACAGATTTTATTTATTTATTTTTTTCTGTCCATAGACATGACAAATTTTTTGATTCGTGGAGAAAATTAAAAATGATTCAAGTGTTTGAGCATGCTCGTCTATATGTGAATGATTTCTTTAAAAACAACCTGGTCTCACTCCCCAACTCGTCAAATAATGCAGATTAGGAAGCGCCCCTCGGCATCGGAGACCGACGCATGGAGGCACCCTTTAGCGACAGTATGTGATAAACCCACCCGCCGCGTTATTAGACGGTCGGAGCAAGTGATGTAGTATTAAGAGACCGCTGTTTGTGACCCGTGTGAAATTAAAAGTAACGCTGACATATTTTGTCACGTCAGTCGTTAGTCACGTGACTCGTTGGTGTCGTCAGTCTCGTGACTTATTAGTATTGTTAATCCCGTGAGTCAGGTGAATCGTTAGGCACATGTGTCGTTACTATCGAGAATCCGGTGAGTCACGTGAGTCATTAGTATCGTCAGGCCCGCGAATCAGGTGAGTCGATAGTCATGTGAGTCGTTAGTATCGTTTATTGTGTGAGTCACGTGAGTCTTTACTATTGTCGTGAGATACCATGAGTTGCTAGTTACGTGAGTCGTTAGTATCGTCAGAGCCATGAGTCACGTGAGTCGTTAGCATCATCGATCGCGTGAGTCACGTGAGTCGTTAGTATCGTCAAACCTGTGAGTCACGTGAGTCATGAGTCACGTGAATCGTTAGTACCGTCAGTCCTGTGAGTAATGTGAGTCGTTAGTATTGTGAGTCGTTAGTATCGTGAGTCTTAAGTATCGTCAATCCCGTGAGTCACTTGAGTCATTAGTCACGTGAGTCGTTACTCCTATGAGTAATGTGAGTCGTTAGTATCGTCAGCCTCATGAGTCACGTGAGTCGCTAGTAACGTCGATCCTGTGAATCACGTGAGGTGTTCGTCACATGAGTCGTTAATATCGTCAGTATCTAAAGGACAGATTGTAATGTTATCACCTCTTCCTCTCAGCAGCACAAGACTTCATTTTCTTTGTATTACCAGAGAGAAATGAGGTGATAACGTCTCAACCATGATGATACCTGGAGAACCCAGAAACCGCCTTTTCCCCCTCTAACAACCAACTGTTATCAGTTAATCCCAGCGAGAGACGCTTGATTTATGTTTCCTTGGATAATAAAGTACAGTATCGCTAACATGTGTAAAGCGTTCCCCAAGCGCCACCTCTGTCTCCTTGATTAATGCCGATTTAATTAAGCGCCGCGCTAATTAAGCAATAAATAATGACAAGGTGTGCATTTATGCAAAGATAATAGCGAAGCTTTGGGTGAGGTGATACCCTGGAGAAGTTGCCCAATCAGATCATTTCTTTTGGACAACAATGGGCTGAGATTAAATGCATCCAGCGGACATGTTTGACCATTGTTATGCAGTGCATTAAACACGTGTGATAATCATCACAATGTGTATTTGCCCTGAATGATAATTAATAGAGTAATAATCATGCAACAAAAGGAGGGATTGTGTTGCATTTTCAGGGCTGATTTAAATCTGATTTCAAACTTATCTGCAACTTTCACTTTAAACTGTTTTATCTGCAACGCCGTGTCATAAACTAAATTATAAATTCATCGATGTATCAGAAAGTGAAACGCCGTCCTCAACAGTAGGACATCCGATAGAGCCATTAATCAAATCACACCCTACTGTCCCAAACTGCACACCCTGAGCCCCACAGCAAAAAATACCAATTTCCTCTTGGTTAGCGTCAGCAGCACTCCTCGCCAACATCCCCACGCCACTTTTCTGATCATCCGGTCACACGCCTATTTGCTGCAAATACGCTTCCCCCCCCATGTCAAATGTCTCCACGTACGGACTCCTGATATGTGTATAAGAAGAGCGTTATTTACACTGATTAATGGTCCCCGGCTTTGGCGGGGTGTAAGCCGCTCGCGTCCAGACAGCAGTGACAAATAAATCTATCAATCATAAGAGGGATTTTCTAATCCCCGAGCCATCAGGCAGAGTTGCAACCTAAACACTTTGTCACGGAGCGAGCGGCCCCCCCATTTGCTGTAAACACACACTTAGCGTATAGTTAACACAGCACTTTGAGCGACAGAGCAGCCTCCAGGTTGCTGCACACAGAGTGGGACTGTAGTTAGGAAAGGAGCTTTTTAGCATGGTTCAGTCTCCATTCACTCTGTTAACACCAAGGAGGCCACAATAGTGTATAATGACCCGTATTTAGTCCTTGTGTGATTCATAAAGTTCAACAATGGACAAAATTTGAACAGGAAATGGTTCTATCTCAGATATTTCATTTCTAGTTTCTATTTATAGTCATTTACTACATAGTATTAAAGGGGACATATCATGGAACTAGGAACCTTTTGAGGAACTTATTGCATTTCAACTGCAAGGACCAGGGTCTAAATTAAGTCCCGGGGGCATTTTCGAGGGACATTTTACCCCCTAAAAAGGCCCTGGTCCGGGGGTAGTACTTTTTAAAAGTACTGCGCAGACAACAATGGGCTGAAGGAACCTTTTAGTTCCTTGAAAAGTAGTCCCGGGACTAAAAATACCAGGAACTTCTTGGTGGAAACCCAGCATACGTCACATGCAGGCTCACTAGAATATATCGCCCACAGCTTGAGAAGCTTGTTTCCCTTGAAACGTGATAGAGAATGTAGTTTAGTTGTATGGGAATGCAATATTGTAGGAGACAGAGTTGGAATATATTGCCCCCCGTCTGAGTAAATCCACCCACAGCTTGACAGCGGTGGAGAAAAAAACCTTGCAAAAACGTGGGAAAAGTCTTGCGAAACTCGCTGCCCAACGACCTATCATAACCTTAACCATTCAAGGTCAATGCCTAACCTTAACCATCTCACAAGAGCTCTCCAAATTGTGGGTTACCTTCCAAACACAACCCTTGAGAGCTACCTTTGCAAAGGTACTCCATATTTTTCTCGCAAGCCAATCAGAGCAGACTGGGCTTTTAACGTAGCGTTTCAAACAGAGAGTGAATACAGATATATTCAGACAGACATTATGAGAAAAATAATGTGTTTTTTTTAACATTAAAGCATGTAAACATGTTCTAGTATGAACCTGAAAATGAGCATAATATTTCACCTTTAAAACAGCATGGCTGACAATAACAAACCTAGCTGTGGGACCTCGCTATTAAAATATTATGCAACACTTTCCAAACATAAATCCAGCCAAATAACATCTGTCCTGGTGTTTTTTTTTTAAAACTGAAATTATATGAGATTAATTGGAGTGTATACAAGCAAAAGGCATATTTCATTGATTCTCCAGATACAAGAGGCTCAGACAAGATAAATGTCTTCGGCAGCACATTTCAGCAGCATACAGCTCTATTTAACCCAGAAGAGACGAGTTTAGGTGCATCGCACGATACTAAGTAGAGACATCAATCGGCATCCCGAGTCCTCATGGGTCCATCAGCTCCAGTGTAACAGCATGGCAGTCTATTGCCGAACAAGCCCCTGGTTGCTCTCAACCATCTGTGACTGAAAACAAAGACTGTGATCACATTAAAACGCCATAGAGGGAAGAGAAAATGTATCAAACCGCAGCACTTCCCATAATCTGCTCACAGGTCTCGGCCATTATACAAATACAGGGCGAATTCAATAAACCTGCAACTGCTATTTAATTAAACATTTGGCAGCCAAAATTCAATTAGGCAGCTAGTTTCCAGAGATGGTTAATATGTTAGACACAGATAGGAAACTATCCTGTGTCAATTCCAATTATTTAGAGCTCTCCTTTAAAGCTGCTTTGGCAGATTATGCAACAGCTATTTTCAAACTGTGCGGCACCGTGCATCCCTCAGGTGGCACCGAGCAATATTATTATTTTTTCCTCCTTCCAAGAATGCAAATTAATAGTTGTCATCTAGTGGCGGTCATTGTGGGGACGGCCGCGCCGCCGTTCACTCCCACGTGTAAGTCAGAGTAAGTAATGCTAAGGGAAACCTAATAAGATCTTGCAGGAGGGGGGGGGGGAAATGATGATTATCTTTAATCACTAACCTGCCTCTAGTGGCGCCACCACATTATCCAGCACCTTCATTCCTTATAAAAATATCTATCACACACAATACTGGGGCGATGAAAAGAAGCAGCGGCGGCGACGGGAGCGGAATGCCAATGGCCTCATTACTTGTCATAGCACATTGTAACTGGAAATTGCTTCTTTCAGGTTTTGTTTGCTCAGGCAATTACAATAAACTCTCGGCTTGACACGTTGTTTGCACAGATGTAGGACATTAATAAACATGAGCTCTAATCTGAATTATTGAACTGCTCGCCATAATTCTGACAATGGATTTGGAGCTCCTGACGGATGGAGGGACAGGAGGAGAGGGGACGGACGGGAGCCCCGGGATATCGCCCCGCTGGCTGGCCTTATCACCTGAGAAATCCTCTAATTGAATGGAGGAGCGCGGAGCGGAGCTCTGCAGGTATCCACAAACTTAGTTCAACCTCCCCGCCTGCCAGACACCACCTACTGCCACAACACACACCATGCAGGAGCCTGACGTTTGCTTCGGTTAGACAGGAAACAAATCAGAGAAGGAGCCGATGTTTCTGAGAGGAATTAAGAGGAAGGGTTGCACCTTTGTCTCAGGGAATTGTATTATTTCTTATTCAGAACTTAGGGATTTGTTTCCAGGGAGAAACCTGACATGTGTTGGAGACAGTATTTTCCAGTGTTTTGTTTTGTAAGATACATTAGTGGCGTGATTTTTTAGTGACGTTTGTGACGTGTTATCATTACTTATGTTACGTTGTTTCCGTACATATTTTACTTAGTTATACTAATTTTAAGTCAAACCATGATGTTTTTCCTAAGCCTAACTAAGTGGTTTCATTGCCTTAACCTAACTGCAGACGTTACCGTAGTTTTGTCGCAAATAACACACAAAAAGCCAGCATTGTGTCATCAAGACATGCAGAATGTCCGTGTAATGTCGTGCGATCTATACGCCTTCCCAAAAGATCAGGTTTTGGATGGAAATGCACCAGAAGTTGGAAGTAAAGAACATCATTCCTAACACGTTCTCATCCCAACTCGGGACCCTTAGCATCACTTTTTCCGTCGCATTAAACTCATGCTTAATGTTGTGGATTAAACAAAAACGCTTGTTTAGGTCTAGGCAACAAAGCCACTTAGTTTAGGAAAAAAACAACATTGTTGGACTTAAAATTACTACGTTTTTACAGTGAAAATGGGACTTGATGTTGTGAACATGTGACACGAACGATCAGCTGATTGTAACGTAAAAGTGAAATGTAACACGAACAGCAGTCTCCTGGACGAAAGGCCTGTGTTGCTGAGATTTTGACGTTATATTAAAGCAGGAAAGCCCCTAGACCAAAAAAAGATCCTCATATTTATTGATGGTCCCTTTTATGCACCAGAAATGATCATTTAGACAGTCTAAGTAAATCCCGTCCCTCTCACCAGTGCTTTACATATTGCACTTGAACACATGTACAGACAAAGTCTGGGTTTCATTCCGCCAAAAGCTGCTTGTCCTTTCCTTCCCTTCAAAGTTTCCTCCCAAAAACGCTGGGGAGCAGCTTCCCAGGCAGGAGAGGAGTGGGAATATCTACAAGAAGAATGCAGGAATAGCATTTTTTTTTTGTCCTCCTTCTCTTTTTTTTTCCGGAGGAATCTTAAGATGTTCAAAAGGCATAGCAGAGGGAGGGCCTGGCTATTCTGCAGAATCAAAAAGACTATGCGGACTTTGATCACCTTCATCTCATTCAATGCAAAATTACCGCGCTGGGGTCCTTGGCTTCTCGACATGTGAGCGCGATGGAAGCTTATTATACTGTACACAGAGGCAGACAGTGAAATGAAAGAGGTCTTTTGTCAGTTCTTTGATTACAGTAAGGCATTGTGACTGTTAAGCAGACTACCAGCAATTACGAGAGCCTGAGCGACGGAGAGTTTAGGATGTAGACAGACAAAGAGATGGTGGAGAAGTGACAACGCTGCTCCTGATCCTAAACATCTCAGCCCCTTTTGCAAATACAAGTGTAATCAACGGTAAATGATGATACAGGCGTGTACGGGTCACGAGGAAAATGAAAATAGCTTGCCTGTGTGGGTAATATAGGCATCAGAAAGCGCCGCTGGGATGTTTGCGGTGGGTAAACTTGACTGTTTTGTACCCTTTGATTCCTCACAACAAGCACATGAGAAGCGTGAGGCCTTGCATTTCCATGTTGAGCCCTCCCATCCTCCCTCTTCGCAATAAATATTGACAAAGAACGTGAGCCGCCGCCGCCACCGCCCCGTCACAGGTTGTTAAAAGCAAAGTTTATTGTGTGTTTGCTGTGTGTGAGCGCATTAGCATATCGCTGTTTACTCCAGAAGTTACTGTGAAGCGCCCGTTTCTCCTTGGGGAGAGCTGCTTGGCAAACACCTCGGAGTAAACAAGACAACCAGTGACAATATGCTAATGGGCCGATTCATTATTCCCCTCCAACAAGCTCCGCCTCGCCAAAGACACCTCAGATCTCCAACGTCTCCATCACAGCTCGCATTTAGGATCCGCCGCTGCTCCACCCCTCCCGCCGCAGCCCGCCGCCGCCTGATTAATATCTCATCAAGCGCTCCACTTTCCCTCCGAGCGGCCCATCAGTCATGTGGCTCAACCATGTTTCACTTCTGACAGTATCAATCTTCGGAGATTGCACGGAGGTGATGTTCTTTAAAGTGGCGCCAGATAAAGTTGTTCACCTTTAAATGCCGCAGAGATGGATGCCCGACGTCAGCGGTGCCCTCAAATGTACGGATCATTCCAGAAAGCTGGACGATTCCAGATGTTCCACGCTGCTCGATAAACGACTGTAATAAGGTTCCCTCTTAATTGAATCGGACAACAGATTGGATTTATTAACTCCACAAATATTTACTTTGTTGCCCGTGGGCTAAACTCATTACTCTCCTATAGATTTCTCCTCCAACACATTCACTGGTGTGCGTTAATAACAGCGTCGCTTTGCACCAATGATGCAGAGACGGTAAGAAAAGACTTGATCTATCAGAGAAGATCTTATTGATTCAGCAACAGAAGAATACAGACTGACTGTAGACGTGTAAACATGGAGGTGTGACTCAGTTTAGTGCCGATACTCTACATCCACATTAACCCCAACATGTCAATAGAGTTCCTCCTGATAGTGTTAAAGTTAAATAACAACCAACAGAGAGCATGGTGCAGGGGTTAGAGGTGGGACCAAGTCACTGTTTTGCAAGTCCCAAGTCAGGTCCTAAGTCAAGTCCCAAGTCAATACTGACAAATCCCAAGTCCAGTCCCAAGTTAAGACTGACAAGTCCCAAGTCAAGTCCAAAGTCAAGAGTGCCAAGTCTCAAGTCAAGTCCTAAGTCAAGTCCCAAGTCAAGACTGACAAGTTAAGTCCCAAGTCCTAAACTTGAGTTTTGAGTACTAAACAAGTCATAATACACTTGTCACCGAATGTGTTGCCATTTGTGTCTCCGTCTATAATTTTCAAACCACCCGTTTCGCATACTGCAATTCATCTATTGTTGACGACTGCATAGTTTTTGCACACAAACAAAATGATCTTTGGTATCAATTTTTTTCAACTGGCACTCAGTAATGTTACGTTAGTTCTTCATGGTTTTCTCCTGCAACTTGAGTGGATGCTGTCGGGTTGGCTCAAACAAAGTGATTCAGTAAATGAAGGGAAATTAATTGATTTGTGGCACACTTTTTAGATAACATACTTTTTAATCTTTAGGCTTGGGGGGAAGTTATCAAGTATTTTCAAATCATTCGTGTTAAAGTCCAAGTCAAGCCTTTTTTGATTTAGTCAAATTGAGTCTAAAATCATCAAATTTGTAACTCGAGTCCACACCTCTGTGGTTTACCACATGCACTTTCCATGACTGAGCAAAAGTTTACTGAAATATGGATCAATAGTGTTTTTTAAGGGAGCGAGAGGAGAGACGAAACTCTCATTCCGTATTAATTTAAAGCTGCAGCCTGGCTGCTTAGTTCTCCTTGTGGGAGCTCAGGAGCTCTTCTGAGCTCTCTGTATATTTGGCTTCTTGAGATGCATCGTTTCATAAATGAAGTTTTACAAATTGCACAGCTTCATTTTGACGCATGGCACTAAAAACAACTCCTTGCAAAACCACTTGGATTTGTAAGATCGCTATGAAGTAGAATAAAAATAAGAAAGACTCTATACTTTAGTTTATTTTTTGTTTTGTAAAAGCATTGTCCGATATTAATTAAGCAGGATCTGCAGCGTCCAGAGGTGATGCTCACCATATTCCAAAGAAGACTTCCAAGCGTTTCCAGCTCCTGAGACACAACTCATAACTCATCAGAGCACCGGGGTAATTTATTCCCTCGCTTTTAATATGTTACAGACGAGTGGCCGTGCGTCTTTCTGCCGTCGTTGGAGCTTTACAACACAGAGGCCGGGCGTGTAGCGGGGCTGCACGCCGCGTACAGCCAATACCTGTGGTGCCTTTCATGGTTCAGGGCCCTCTAATTTCAACGGGAAGTTGCACATATTTCATGGATACATCCCTGCTGGAGGGGGGAGGAAGAGGGGTGGTCTCACGCAGGAGGAGGCTGATGATGGACTGTACCTCTTCCTCCTGTGCATCGCAGGACTTCCACTTTACAACGGGAGGTTCTGGATCATTTGGTCCAGCCGCTCGCTGCTCTAAAGCTGATACAGTTTGATGTCACTGGACCAGGGTGGTTAGATTGGACACAGGGTCACCATCTCTCACTGGAAAACTCACAACTTCCTTTTTTTCTCAGTAAATCTACCACTACTATAGGTCACTTTCACTTCAATCCCACATGTTTTCTTGTATAATAATAATAATACTGAGTGGAAAATAAATTTAAATTCATCAGCTAATTTCAAGATCTCTTTTTATCCACTGGCAGATTTGTTTTACTTATTACAAGCAAAAAACACCTTGACTTCATTGTTTTTTATACATATTTCTGAAGTGTCCTTTTGCCGTTTTTTTTCTGATTTAAGAAAAAAAAGTTTTCAATCTTCAATTCTAAACTTTGTAGCACAAAATACGGCCACCTCCTGGACAATGAGCAGCATATTTTTACTCATGTGATGCTCTGAGTTTCCCAGCATCATTCCCCAGGTGTGCTGGAGGAGGGACCTCCAGTGTTATCCCAGCTGTTTGGACTGCCTCTCCTCGGGGCTACAATAATGTGCGAGCTCCTAATCAATACTCGCCGCCTCCAGAAGAATAGATCACGGAGCTACAGCTGGACTCCACCTCACTGTCCATCCC
The DNA here is from genome assembly GCA_916700685.1 of Adelosebastes latens. Classification (NCBI taxonomy): domain Eukaryota; kingdom Metazoa; phylum Chordata; class Actinopteri; order Perciformes; family Sebastidae; genus Adelosebastes; species Adelosebastes latens. Next base: position 32,028 of record CAKAKR010057480.1, read on the forward strand.
CCTGCTGGTTATGAATCAGCATCCTCTTCCTCCAGAGGAACAATGCATACATACACATATACGCACGGAGTCGGAGAGAAGCTGAACTTTGACCCCTGACATTTGGCCCCTGACCCGTCTGTCTGATGGCCTATCGATTACGTCTGGCCTCGCCGGGGTAATTGTTGCCTCGTAATTACTTCACGCGTTGTGTTTGGGTAAATATTTCACGGGAGCACTCGAGAGGAGATTACACCTCTGCAGACGGACTTCTTGAATGAAAAATAATTGCTTCCCCGCAAAAATTTGGTGGTATTTGAGATTGGAGGGAGAAATAAGGACGCCAAAAGTAATCAGGCATATTTGTGTCTTCTCTAAAGGACTCCTTTAGAGGGATCTGAGGCGTGTCATATGGCGCACGGAGAGGAAGCCTCCTACTGTCCAATTTCCTGGCCTCATTGCCCGGGTAACCATGAGGAAATGAGGAGCCGACCTCTCTCTGTTTTGGTGGCAGTTCAGTGGAGTGGTGTCTTTTAGAAGACATTTCATAGATGATATGACATGACTATTAATATTAAGGCTGTCAAAGTTAACGCAATAATAACGCACATTTGTTTTAATGCCACTAATTTCTTTAATGCATTAATGCAACTTGCAATTTTTAGCTTGTAGTGGGCTTCGTTTTAAAGCTAGAGTGAAGATACTGTCATCATATGAAACTAAAAAACCTAATGAATCCATTGGTACCAACCATGTCATACTAGCTTGTTGTGAAGGAGGTTAAATAACGCTCCAAACTTGCACTACATTTTGGCGAGGAAAAACTGTCATGGTCATTTTCAAAGGGGTCCCTTGACCTCTGACCTCCAGATATGTGAATGAAAATGGGTTCTATGGGTACCCACGAGTCTCCCCTTTACAGACATGCCCACTTTATGATAATCACATGCAGTTTGATGACAAGTCATAGTCAAGTCAGCACACTGACACACTGACAGCTGTTGTTGCCTGTTGGGCTGCAGTTTGCCATGTTATGATTTGAGCATATTTTGTATGCTAAATGTAGTACCTGTGAGGGTTTCTGGACAATATCTGTCATTGTTTTGTGTTGTTAATTGATTTCCAATAATAAATATATACATGCATTTGCATAACGCAGCATATTTGCCCCCTCCCATGTAGATAAGGGTATTAAATACTTGAGAAATCTCCCTTTAAGGTACATTTTGAATAGAAAAAAAATGTGCAATTAATTTGCAATTAATCCTGATTACCTATGGACAATCATGCGATTAATCACGACTAAATAGTTTAATCGACAGACAGCCCTAATATACATATAATATCTGCATGACCATGAGGAAATCCTCCATTCTCCTCAGTGCCTTAGGAAGATGTCCCTCGACCTGTTGCCGCCATATTAAAAATGAAAGAAAGGATCTTTGTTGTCCGTCGTTGACACATCCATGAAAGATCTCAAAATCGCCTCGGCAAATTGAGTTTGTTGTGTATACAAGCACCTGCCAGATTTAATATTGAATGGATGATCCAAAATGGATTTTTGATCCCGGGAAAATGAGGGGAGATGTCTGTAACAACAAAAAAAAAAAAAACTGGGAAGGAGAGGGAAAAAAAAAAATCCATAACCCTCTCAAGCTAAAACCCTGCTCCCGGGTGCAGAATATATTATTCTCTCCCCTTGCTCTGTCTGTTTCCCTTTTACGAGTTGTTTTCATGTAAAGAAAAACCTATAGGCTTGACCTCTGCGTCAGTTTGCCTTTGGCGATCCGCAGATTGCAAGTTTTCAATGCTGGATCCTCGGGGAGGGATCCAAGTCAAACCCTATAAATATTTCAAGACTATTTCTTGCTCCCTAGACCTCTTACTAACACACTTCCCTCCGCTGGCGAGCGAATCCCGTCTGTTTACACTCGCCACTTACTTGTCATTGCTTTAAATTCAGCCTTGTGCAGTGGCTTAATGAGGGAGGCACATACCACCAAATTGCATGTTTAAATGTTTTGCCAACAATCAGACCCTCTCACTCAGAGGATTCATGGATGCCGATCAATATTTTCCGAGTCTAAAAGGAGAAAAAACACATAAGCTTAAAGCTGATTCCATGCTTTTCTCCCCTCATGTGTGAATGACAGCATGTCGAGAGAAGAATAAAAAAATTAAATGTTGAAGTGTCGGGAGTCTTTAGAGATACATCTCGACATCTGGTCGCCATCTGAGGGAACCTGGAGCAAGGCCAAGATACTCCAAAAAATGAAAATGACTTCATTATGAGGGAGTTATCACTGGATGCTGAGGGAGCCATTATAACTTTATATTTATGACATAAACGAACAGGCTAAAATAAAGGAAAAACATCTCATGTGCACCTATCTACCTCTTATAATATAAAGTGACATTATTTGTTCACATAAAAACGAGTGCTTTTCAAAATATGGTATTTTTATCAAGGCTCTTAAACTCTCTGAAGTGATAAAAAAATGCTCTTAGAGGGAGAAAAATACAACAGTCGGTGGCTTAACAGTTTTAATTGTTGCTTTAAACAAAGGGATAGAGGCGGTATAAGAGGATCAGTGTGACAAACAGTCCCAGCGGTCCCTCTATCATACACAATACCAGAACAAAACAGCGCTGGAAAACTTCCAGGAATTCATTTTAACATCAGCGGCGGGTGAATCAAAGATTTAGGACACATCAGGTCCTCGTGAAGCCGACGACGGCACCGACGGCTGTGTCCACGTTATGCACAATGTACAGCAGGAACGGGTTTAAATGAGATCCAATATTGAGTTTCTTGGATGATGGATAACAAGCTCCTCTTCTTAGAGAAGCTGACTAATTGTCAAGCTCATTATTTTGTTGTTGCTGGCTGAAAACCTCATTCACACACTCCCTTCATTTTAGGTAATTCTTATGCTGACGTTTGTTCAAGTGTTCACTTTTCTGATCAGTTTGGTTTTAATTAGTTATTTGGTGCTATAAAAAGAGGGTTAGACGTCATGATTGGCAGCTGTGAGTCTCTCTCGCTGACAAGCTGCAGGCGTGCTCGGCTCGTGATTGGTTCGGGCGGGTGACCTCGATACCGCGGCTCCAATGTCCGATCACTACTGCGCCGACTCAGGCTCCGAATGCCGTCAAAATGATGGCAGCTCCTGTATCCGGGATATTTTGGCCTCACTACTGTACAGTGGGAGGACGTGGAGACGAGTCGTTCGTCTTTCTATACTGTCGATGAGTTTAACACTAAAAAAAGGTCATCTACTTCATCAGATCGGTGTGGGTGTGGTTAGATCAGATATGATTGACCGTGATCAAACAACCCACCCACCGTCATCAGTTTCACATGTTACTACATCCTGATTGGTGCACAGACATGTGTCACGTCACCTTTTTCCCCAACTAAGCCCCACCCACTTCAAACCAGTGAGAAAAGCACAGAAAAAAAAAAGAGAAATACAGAAATGCTTCATGTGAAATAAAGTAAACTTCTAAATCTGAAAGAAAATAGTGTTTTTATTCATAATGAGAAGTTTGTGGTGCCTTTAACCTGAAGGAGTCCTTCACACCGTGACTTGGAAACACAAGGTGGTGATTTGTTTGTTAACAGCGAGCAAATGGCGGGATAAGTGGTACAAATGGCTCGCATAATCCAGCGCGACGACTCTGACGTAAATTTGGTGGCTGCGTTAAGCCTATTGACAGGTGGAGAGGATGTTTGGGATGGATGGCCCACTAAGTTGTGTTTTAGTGCTACTGTAAACAGGATTAGCATTGGCAGGTAGCGGGCTACGAGGGATACAAACAGCTCGCCGCTCCGTAGGGAATGGACGGATGCAAATAGCGGCTAATGAACTGGGCTGTTTGGAACAAGGGGAAAGAGATGAGCTGAGAGGAGAAAAAAAAGTTGAGGGACGAGCGAATGGGCACAAGATTGATTAGTTTGGAAAATGTCCAGCG
>CAKAKR010057481.1:0-27530 GCA_916700685.1 Adelosebastes latens
TTGAGTTGTTTGGTGGATTGGATGATTGAACTCTTTATCAGTAACAAGGAACAAACAAGACATATTGGCAATTTTACACTTTATTCATTTAATACACCGTCAGGAGCCTCAGTAGCGGTGGAAGATCCATACGCAGCCACAACAGCCTGACACCTCCTCCTCATGTTGGTCACCAACCTGGTCACATGTTGCTGTGGGATGGCGTTCCATTCCTCAACCAGGATTGGTTGCAGGTCAGCCAGCGTGGTTGTGTTGGTCACTCTAACACGTACAGCACGCCCAAGCTGATCCTAGTGTTGAATTGGGTTGAGGTCTGGACTCTTGGCAGGCCGTTCCATTCTCTCTACTCCCACATTGTGGAGGTAGTCTGTGATAACTCTGGCTCTGTGGGGGCGAGCATTGTTTCTTGGAGGATGAAGTGCCAGATTGTGGAGATATGGGATCGCCACTGGCTGCAGAATCTCATCCCGATATCTCACTGCATTGAGATGGCCTTCAATGATGACAAGCCTTGTTTTGCTAATGAGGGAGATGCCGCCCCACACCATGACACTGCCCCCACCAAAAGCTGTTACTCCATCGGTTCAACAATCAGCGTAGCGTTCTCCACGTCGTCTCCATACTTTGACCCTGCCATCCAACTTTGGCAGACAAAACCTGGACTCATCACTGAACCTGACATTCCCCCACATGTTCAGGTTCCATTGTCTGTGTTGTCGACACCAGTGCAAACGGGCCTGATGGTGAAGGGCAGTCATTGCAGGCTTCCTGGTAGCCTTATGAGAATACACTGTTTAACATTGGCAGAGCATTTTGGCAAATTTTTCTTGGGCGCTACCCACATAATCAGCTGTGCTGCTCATCCCACAAATGCATGATCCTTACAAGTTGGACATCATTGCGAAGGTAAATAAACAGGCTTTCCAACCATGTCAAATAAAATGACCATTAGCATTGTAACAACAGAGAAATAATCCACCAAACACAAGTTTCCAAACTTTGTTTTTCCAGTATATATATAAATATATATATATATATATATATAAAAAAAAAAAAATCTCTCTCTCCGTTGACTACCGTTCATATTTTTTCCGAAATAATGTCTCATGGTGGTCCACCGGAATGGGGTGGGACTTGGCCTCTCTATGAGTGCACGGGCTGGCAGGCTTTACTGTCCTTCGACGGCCACAGATACCGGAGTTTTTTCTTTTTTTGTCTTCAACAAATATAGCAAAAGATTTATTTAAACAGCACTACCAACCCTACCTTTAGGAACCATAAACATGCATGATTTCAGCTTTACAGGATGCGGTATGTTGGGTAATAAAAAAGCTGAGCAGTGTTCCTAGTACAGAGAGTTATGGTGCCTTCAAATGGGGTCGTGTTTACCGTTTTTACGAGTTGGGCCCCGTATTCACGACCTCGGAAGTGGAAAGTTTCTGAAGTTCACGACTTGTGACGTTTTTTTTTTCACGTTGACAGAAATGGCGGAAGTTATTTTTTCGGTGCATAATAAGTTAATACATTGTAATTTTAGCTGTATATTCCTTCTTTGTAATTTTATAATATGTCTGAGGAAAATGCTGATATTCCCAACGGCCTCATCTTTCTCCTCTGTCATTATGTCTTTGCATTTCCTGCATTATGTTACCCACTTGCTAGCTTGCTAAATTGCTAGACTCTGTGGCCTCTAGACGTTAATATTGCCGTTGCTTAGCAGCGGTGCTCTCACCACTTAACCACTTGAACGCCAAGCATATTGTGTACACGACTTCCCATGTTGTAAACACGAGCTCACGAGTTTCATTTGAAGGCACCAATAAACTAATCACAATTTAAAAAAAAAAAAAAAAAAAAAAAAAGTTGCATGCTAGTTCCTTTAAAAATAGAAATCTTCAAAATTTTGCTTTACAATTATTTACAGGTTTAACAAATGTTTCTCTCTGTGGTGCATTTTGAAGAAATTGCCATTTTTGTGTAAAAATAGTCTTCATTCTATATGTTGGGTGAATATTATAATTTCAAACTGCAGTTTGGGGTCCAGTAGCACAAACCTGACAACATCTGTAGTTCGCTAGGCTAGTCTTCATCCCGCAGAATACTACATATCCCATCATGCACCTGTGGCATTTCCACACAGTTCAGTTCTCAGGAAGAATTGTTATCCTCACATATTTTCCCTTCACACGCGCAGAATTACAAGCAGGACATTTACATAATAATGTGTCCATGCAGCAGGACGTAAAAGTTAGTCCAAGTTTGAAGCTAACTTGAAGTAGAGTGAGCTAAGGTTCGTTCTAGTGAGGAGGAGGAGGAGGTTGACCGGACCAGCAGAGCACCGACCGACCAGTCCAGCTCCACACGGTGAGATACTGCAGCGGTGCAAGAGAACAGGTAAAACAACTACAACCTTTGAGTCCCGTCTGAGTGCTGCTAATGTTTCATTGACTGTTGAATCCTCTTGAACGTGTCTTTGGACACATGCCTCTGAAATAGTGACTGTTTAGACCGAGTTAAAGTCAAGTTGCGTTGAGTTTACGTAAATGTAACGTTGCGTTACAGTCAGCCTAACGACTTAAAGTAACGGTAACGTGTAATGGTCGGCTTCAATACAAAGTGCGTAGTAAAAAATGTGGACTTTCGTACTTGATAAGTTTGTTAGCTGTTAAGTTAGTTACGTAAACTTCTCTCTGTCTGGCTGTTATTGACGTTAGCTAAGACCTGTAATATAGAGCCAGGGTCTTGTTTCTGCTGTTCTAATCACACTTTAGCACACAGATACTTCTATTGTTGCTGTCTGTAATGTGAGTGTGAGTGAGGGGCCTGTACTGTACTGTGCTGGCTCAGTGGACAGCTCGTTGAACTCCACTCACATTGTCCTGTGTGTCATATCCTGTCCCCAGTGTCAGTCCAGACTGGTCTTGAGGTCAGGGACCTCTTAACAGGGGTGGAAATTTCCCAAGGACCCCCCTCTTAATCGTAACACCGATTTAAGCATATATGCTTACTAGCATTTGTACTCTTAGATCTCGCATGATTAATCGCACAATTGTCCATGGTTAATCACGGTTAAGTGCAAATTAATCACACATTTTTTTATCTGTTCAAAATGTATCTTAAAGGTCCCATATCGTGCTCATTTTCAGGTTCATACTTGTATTTTGTGCTTATACTAGAACATGTTTACATGCTGTAATGTTCAAAAAAAACTTTATTTTCCTCATACTGTCTGCCTGAATATACCTGTATTTACCCTCTGTCTGAAACGCTCCGTTTTAGTGCATTTCAAGGGAATTGGAACAGGAAATAAACTGGGACACATTTAGAATGTTTATGTTTAAAACCGTGTAATGGTCTAAATATTGTATATTTGTGACATCACAAATGGACAGAAATCCTAACGGCTTGTTTCAAACGCACAATTTCTGAATAGGGGCTGTGTGTGTTTCTCCGTATATTGAGCGTTTTGATAGTTTAACAGTATTTACAAAGCACCTGCTTTATAATATAAAAGACATGAAAATCTCACTTTTTACAATATGGGATCTTTAAAGGGAGATTTGTCAAGTATTTAATACTCTTATCAACATAGGAGTGGGCAAATATGCTGCTTTATACAAATGTATGTATATATTTATTATTGGAAATCAATTAACAACACAAAACAATGACAGATATTGTTCAGAAACCCTCACAGGTACTGCATTTAGTATAAAACAATATGCTCAAATCATAACATGGCAAACTGCAGCCCAACAGGCAACAACAGCTGTCAGTGTGTCAATGGCCATGCCAGTTTTTCCTTGCCACAATTTAGCGGAACTTTGGGGTGTTATTTAGCCTCCTCAGAGACAAGCTACAACCAATGGATTCTTTAGGTTTTCTAGTTTCATATGTTGCCAGTATCTTCACTCTACCTTTTAACTGAGCCCGCTACAAACAGCCCGCAAGTTGTGTTAATGCGTTAAAGAAATTAGTGGCGTTGAAATGAATTTGCGTTAACGCGTTAACTTTGACAGCCCTAATTCTAATATTTCAACCCTAAATACTTCAGACCTGTTTCATAGTGATAAACAGAAACACATTTCAATGTGAATCATGTTAAGATAAGATGAGATAATCCTTTATTAGTCCTACACCGGGGAAATTTGCAATGTTATGTAAGGGATAATGTACAGCGAGCGGGTAACTGTTGTGAAATAAAACCCCTTAAGGGCAGGCCCCTTGCATCGCCCTGAAGGGGTTTATTTCACAATAATTTGATACAAAAACGATCCTCAAGAGTCTGACATCAGAACTGCGCCCATAGCAACGGTCTGTTATACATAGCAACGGTCTGCTATAAAGAAATAACAGACCGTAGAACGCCGTGATTGACCAATCAGAATCGAGTATTCAACACAGCAGTGGAATAATGAATGTTAACACCACTTATATACCTTTTAAACAGAGGGTGATTTTATTCAAATTGCATTTGGACTCAACTGAACAGCATTTATAGCCTACATTTCAACTAATTAATGAACAATTTCAGAATATTAACAGGAGCAAGACTGGCATATTCCTAATAAATCCAGATATTTAAACTTACCAGTCTGAAGCAAACTGCTAGTAAGTGCTTCAACTTGAAAATAATGAACTTATTGCTGTGTGTAACAATCGTATCAGAGTTTCTATCGGCTCAAAGCTATCGTGGGTGGGCGTAATGGATGCAATATGCTTGTTTTATTGGCGCAAATTGTGCCCATCTGCACTTTTTAATGATACAGCACAATTTTTTATAGCAAATTGTTTCGTGGACCCCCTGACAGAGTGCCACGGACCCCACTTTGACAATCACTGCTCTAATGGACGGCTGTTTGAGCTGCGGTAGCTCGGTCTGGATACAAGACATGCCTGCTGGCTACATGTAAATGAAGTGTTAGAACAGAGCACGGCGGTGCAGTGGTCGGTGTGTTTCCATGCTCGCAGCTCTCCCGAATGAGAAAAGCTCGGTCATGCAGGTCTCAGCAGACCCAGTGACTGAGGCGATCTGGTCAGCTCTGTTCTCTACCTAATCCTGTCAGCTGGCCACCACCACAACAACACTGACACTATTGTTTGGCTGCTTTTTCCTCTAATCTCATGACTGATGAAACCATTGTGCCCCAGACTCAAATTACACCGCTGTCAGAGAAAGTCACCGGGATAAGTTTCACTCATATTTCTGTGTTGTTAAGTCTTTCATTCAATCCATTTATTTAGTTTTAGCAAGACAAAATGTTGATTTTGCCACGTGTAGTTATACTGTAATAATTTGTTATTATTTTGTCTATATCAGGTATAATAAGCCATTACAATTTTTAGGGATGCACCTATTTATTGGCTGAACATCGGTATCGGACGATATTCGCCTTGTTGTGTTGGTTATTTGTGGTAGTTCTCGGCGACAGGAACCAGCTGCTGATTCAGAGAAGGAGCCACTGGCTGGACACGACTCTGGCATGACGGCGGGTGCTTCTAGTTAATCGATCGCAGATGGTGTCGTTCTCTTCGACGGATAAATAAATAACTAAAATGGCACACGGAGAGCGCAGACCTCCGCCAAGGTGCCTGACTTTAAAAACAGATCACAGCTCACAGCTTGCGGTACCGTGAGGTGGTCGGCTTATTATTAACACGGTGTGTTTCCGTGCGGCGTATCGGCGGATGCCTCTCTCATTCAGCAGCCTTGTTATGTCTGTATCCTTTAAAAAATTCCTGAATCCGGATCATGATCCGGATCGTCCCCAAAATCTAATGGATTGTCCAAAAAATGTTATTCAAATCCATTGCAAGCTTTTGGAGTAATCCTGCTAACAGACAAACAAACAAACCAACAAACCAACGCTGGTGAAAACATAACCTCCTTCCTAGGCCTTTGGCCTTGGCGGAGGTAAAAATGCTAAAATGGGTCACCAAATATACTTAGGTGGCCGTTAATATATGGGCAGCCCACCCAAGTTAAGTCTATGTGTGAGAAACGCTGCTAATATTTGTAGTCGCTTTTATTTTTTCATTCAACTTGTGTTTCACAAAACAAATATTTCTTGTTGGCCTGTGTGAGTACTGAACCGTTCTTCTCATTGAGTAGGTAGTTGTATAGCAGCTAAAAGGCTTTTGAAGCAGTTATTAAAAAAAAATAAGAATCGTTTTCATGTGAAAGAAGGTTATATTAAAGTATGTTAAAAATAAATGCGTATGATTTAATTTGTGCTGATTCAGAGACAGTGTAATGAAATGCTGAATGATTATAAAACAGCTCAGTTATTTTTTTATAATGAAGAGGACAGCAAAAACAAAATAACGAAAAACATCGGTATGGGCCCAGAATTTCACAATCGATGCGTCCCTAACAATTTTTAATAAAGGCCAATGAATATAAACTGTACATACTTTAATGGTACAATTATGTAATAGCACATTTATAATAGATTACTGTGATAACAGCTCAGTTTTATGTAATATTGTGTAGTTTTAATGATATCTTATTTCCGTCCATCCATCCATCCCCCGTCCCGGCACAGACACTGAGCACCATGTTCACAGAGGTGCTGGTTGCCCTGGTGATTGGAGGACTGATCTTCTTCCTGGTTCAGAGGAGCAGGACCCGGGTTCTGAAGACAGAGGATGGCTGGTGGGGGGCCGGCGCACCCCCTGATGGTGGGGAGGACATCACCATTCGCCCCTTTAAAGTCACCACCAGTGATGGAGAGCTGGAGGTTAGATTGCCTCTTAGTTTGTCACTCAAAATGGTCACTCCATAGCATTTACTCACGCTCCCACATGTCTCTCTTTACCTTTTTGTCAGGACCTATACAGGAGGATCGACCAGACCCGCCCTGTTCCTTCACTGGAGGACAGCCAGTTTAATTATGGCTTCAACTCCCACTACCTGCAGAAGGTGGTCTCTTACTGGAGAAATGACTTTGACTGGAGGAGGCAGGTTGACAAACTCAACCAGTACCCCCACTTCAAAACCAACATCGAAGGTGAGGCTGCACGGCTGACACATTCACGAAGAACATATCGTCCTCTAATCTCTAACTTATTCTTACTGCCGCTCAGGCATTGATGTCCATTACCTGCATGTGAAGCCCAAGACGGTGCCGGAGGGATCTACTGCTATTCCTCTGATAATGGTTCATGGCTGGCCTGGCTCCTTCTATGAGTTCTACGGATTGATCCCTCTGCTAACAGAACCATCAGACCCGCATGGCCTTGTGTTCGAGGTGGTGTGTCCCTCCATACCAGGGTACGGGTTTTCGGAAGCACCACATAAGAAAGGTGAGTCTGAAAAGTTTTTTTTTCTTGCAGACGTGGAGAACTATTGATGCTAGGTTTTGACTTGATGAAGACCCAATGGGATTGAAATGTTGTCCATTTACAGAAACACAACATAAACGCATGTAAAGTTCATAGATGCATAAAAAACCTGAGTGCATTGAAAGATCTGAGTTTATTCAAATATTGCAGGGCTAGATTGTTTTGGCTTTAGTAAGGCACTAGTGCAGTGCCCGTTTGGAGCGCGTGCCCGTCTGGAACGGGATGATTGCTTGGCGGCGTTGTCGACAACTGCGGTATGGCTGCTTGCACCCGCCAAGTGTTGATTGGATTAACGGTTCTCGAGATATCATAAGGACAGTCAAACGTTTATACACAGATAGACAGAGAGTCCTTTGTTTATAATTACTTGATGCTGCTACAGCTCCACCTTTTGGCCAAATTGTCATGGTCAGTCAGACATTATATCTACACATGTCCACCAAATGTGGTCCCAATAGCACACAGCGTTCAGGAGATATGACATTTTTTTGTTGGCGGAAAATCCATTTAGATAGAAATGGGAGTGGCTTATATGGATAGATTCGTCTGGACCCACAAAATCCAGGAAAAAAAAAGTTTTTTGTTTTGTTTTGAGACTGAGGGTTCAAAAGCTACAGGCCAAAATGTAAAGTTCATTGTTATAGCGCCACCTTCTGGACAAATTACACCACATTCAACACTGCACTCCCTTGGGTCCTCAGCAATACTCCTGCCAAGTGTGAAGTAGATCGGATGAACGGTTCTCAAGATATGTGAAGGACACACCCACATACAGACAGATTCCTTGCTTGATAGTTAGATATCTGGTGAGCTGATACAATGTACAAATAAATAAAATGTTATGTAGGGAATGTTGTTTGACCAGGGCCTTCTGAGTGATGAAGTAGTACAGTTCATTTCCTGCAAAATCCACTCCATATTGATGTGGAAGCATTTACGTCGTCCCTTTTCCTGTAGAAACTGTGTGGGTTCATACTGCAATTTCTAAATGTGTGTGTTTGTGTGTAAACAGGTTTCGATTCAGTTTGTGCAGCACGCATTTTCCACAAACTGATGAAGCGCCTGGGCTTCCAGCAGTTCTACGCTCATGGAGGAGACTGGGGCTGGCTGGTCACCACCAACATGGCTCAGCTGGAGCCCAAGTAAGACACACAAGAACTTCCTCAACACCTGACACACACACACACACACTCAAATAGGGTATTACTACATTGCCCTGTGTCTTTCTTTTGTTTGTTTTCATACCCCAGGACAGTCAGAGGCTTGCATGTGAACTTTGCCCCGCCCTCCAAGCCGGGGCTGTCCGTGACTTTATCCATCCTGCTCGGCCGCCGCTTCCCAAAGCTGTTTGGCTTCACTGACATGGATATCCAGCGTCTCTACCCCCGCATGGAGAAACTGGTGGTGGAGTCCATCAAAGAGTCTGGCTACATGCACATCCAGGCCACCAAACCTGACACCGTGGGTAAGGACCTGGCAACCTGCGAGCTGCGACTCTAGACTGGCTTCAGTATGGTTTTAAAAGGTTAACCTCTTCCACTCTACCCCATTTATTTCTTTTTTCTTTTTTTTGAAGTAGAAGAAGAAATAGAAGTATATGATGTCCATCCCCATGCTCTATTATGTCTCATAAGTTGTCTCAAAAGCAATTTTTGGGTTGATACCATTTGTTACACAGATTTGGTGCTAAATTAAAAAAAAATGTACCACTTGAGAATTGATAAAAATGATGAATAATACCTCCAAAATACCACATTAAGACACCTAGACCTTGAGGAACACCGTAGAAAAAGCCATGCTGTGATTTGGTATCAAAAACTTTTGACATTTGAGAGATTTCTGCAAGAATTGCATTTTTTGGCGATTGGATGGTGAGCACTTCTGTTGTGGAAACTGCTCAGAAACCCCCCGTATTGTCAATCTAGCTAGGAAAGCAATGTCTAATGAAACTTTATCGTCACAATGTTTCATTTTTAATACAGTGAGGTCAAATTTCAAAAAATGGTCTCACTGCAATGAAATGGCTACTATGGGGACTAACATCATTACACATGAATACAATCGGGCTCATTGGATCCACAAAAACCCCCCAAAAAGACTGTTTAGGGACCCCAGTATTCATGTGATTATCATAAAGTGGGCATGTCTGTAAAGGGGAGACTCGTGGGTACCCAGAGAACCCATTTTCATTCACATATCTGGAGGTCAAGGGACTCATTTGAAAATGGCCATGACAGTTTTCCTTCACAAAATTTAGCCTAAGTTGCTAGGACTTCGGAGCGTTATTTACCCTCCTTCCTGACAAGCTAGTAGGGTTGTCACGAGAACCGATACTTCGGTGCCAAGTGGATGCCAAAATTCTAAAAAGGTGATGGTACTCGTTTTCTACAGTACCGAAGGTACCGTACGATGCCTGCAGGGTCTGAAATTAACACCCGCCAAGAGCCAAATGCGTCTGCTTCTGTCCTCTGCTCTCTGTGTCGGAGTTTGACACACACAACAGCGCCATGCAGCAGCGAGATCCAGAGATGCAGAGATCCTTTATGTTCGAGAAGAGGATTCACTCGTGGGAGAAAAAACTGAACTGAACAAACTGAATTTCTATCTTTTGTTGCTTATTGCTAAATCTCTAAAAAGTTTTTTTTTTTTTTTTTATTATTATTGAACTCTGGACTCTTCATTTCCGGTGAATGTTATTGGGACTTGCATTTGATTATCATACACTTAACTCCCCAGATCCACTTTGTTTGAACCAATCCAACAGCATCCAATCAAGTTTCAGGAGAAAACCATGAAGAACTAACGTTATGTTACTGAGCACCAGTTGGATCCAGTTACTCTGCTGTTAAAATGACATTACATTTGGTGAAGAGCGCATATGGCTTGTTTAGGACTCGAGACCTGAGTTGGGACTTGAGTCACAGACTTGAGACTTACTTGTGACTTGCAAAACAATGACTTGGTCCCACCTCTGGTAGCTTATACCCAGTGAAATGTCACCATATCAGTGAATTTAAACTACTGCTTGCAATCTGAGGAGATATATAGACACATGTACACATTCCATGGGATTTATTTATTTATTTATTTTTTTACCGTTGTATCGAATTTGGTATTGAGAATCGTGGAAATTCGCTGGTATTGGTATCGATTACTAGATTTCTGGTATCGTGACATCCCTACAAGCTAGTATGACACGGTTGGTACCAATGGATTCTTTAGGTTTTCTAGTTTCATGTGACATCGGTATCTTCACTCCTTCTGCAGCCTCTGAAAGACGGTAAAGTTGGCAGAGTGGACGAGGTTAATGGAATTTTAGATTGTATTATTATTTTAGTTATTTTTTAATCAACAAATCCATAACTCTGACAAATCGCCCCTCAGGTCGAGGACTGAATGACTCCCCAGTGGGTCTGGCTTCCTACATTCTGGAGAAGTTCTCCACGTGGACGAGCCGAGACTTCAGGAACCTGGATGACGGAGGGCTCACCAGGTAAATAGAACACTAAACTAGAACAGAAGGGAGTCAGTAAGTGCTGATATTTGCTCTTACCACATCCTTTTCATTATCCTCTAGTATGAAGATATTGTATCAAACTATCAAGTACAAACATGCAGTAAGTTCTAAATACCATCAGTTGCAGTAGCATATGTATCAAGAGTAGCCCCCAGGCTCCATGTAAAATGGGATTGTTGTTTTTAAGAGTCAAATTTGCCACAGTAATAATCCAGTACATGGATGAATGATGGGTTCCAGCAGTGGGTACCACTCAGTAGCCTCAGTCAGTGTTGCCAGATTGGGCTGGTTTCAGCCCAAATGGGCTACTTTTCATTGAGTTGGGCGGGAAAAATAGCGTTCCCTCATATTATTGACTCATTTATTTGAAAAAATATTTGATTGACATGAGTTGCATTCAATCGTCATTAGGAATAAGGGAGGACCGATACTTACCTTGACGTCATCATCGTTGACATTGACGTGGGGATTTGTGTATTTGGTCGTCTGCCTGCACTCTTTGTGGGTTGCGATAGCCTATCGAACCTGTTATCTTTGGTTATTTGATGCAGATTTATATGCTTATGATGTGTTTTCTGTTGTGCATGTAATGGTTTTACACAGGTTATGATTTGGGCATGGTTTTTATTGAATTTGGATGGGTTTTAAGTTGTGATTGGGCTGGAAAATGGCAATCTGATCTGGCAACACTGGCCTCATTACTGTAATATTAAATCTTGGTGCCTTGCAGGAAGTTCTCTCTGGATGACCTGCTGACTAACGTGATGATCTATTGGACGTCTGGCTGCATCGTCTCCTCCATGAGGTTCTACAAGGAGAACTTTGGCAAAGGCCTCGACCAGCCTCACTCTAAGTGAGTGACAACCACAGAGTTTAATGTGAACGATCCAGTGAAGAGCAGATGAAGAAACTTACAGTGGGAACTAATTTGTCGATTTAAATGACTGTATAATGTATGGAGTTGTTGCGATACTGATACCAGTATCGGAAATGCGTCCGATACTGCCCAAAATTTGGGATCGGGTATCGGCGAGTACACCAGTCTACGTACGATCCGATACCATAATTTATTAAAAAATCAACTTGTTCAACCGGAAATCAATTCTCCTTTGCCGCTCTAAAACAGCAGCCTTCACTGTGCTGTCGCTGTGGATGTATCATAGCTGCCACTGGAAACTACTGTTTTAGAGCAGCGAAGAAGAACTGATTGCAGATAGTTTGTCACTTGACGACAGCAAACAACAACAGTGCGATGCTGGTGGAGAGGGTAACAGTAACGGTAGTCAGAGCGAGGAAAATATCAACCATTTGGCGATATTTCACAGAGGAAAATCCAACAAGTAAAATGGGGATATGTCCAGTATGTAAGGGTCCCATTTCGAGGTGTGGCAGTAGGGTTGCCAATTTCAACACCAGCAATCTTCTAAAACATTTGAAGACACATCAAGGCGAAAGAGAACAACGACTTCAAAGGGGGAAAAAAGGACGAACCGCAGCAACAAATGATGAGATAAATTCCACAATTCCATGAATTTTTTTCATGTTTTACAAAGGGTTCAACCTGAGCCAGGCCATACAATACTATATATATATATATTTTTTTTTAAATCACGCTGGTATCGGCCACAAGTTCGGGTATCGGAATGGAAAAAAATGGTACCGGAACATCTCTAATAATGCAGCTACAATACATGAGTCCTGGGCCACAGTTTTCAAGCCAAAACGTACCTTTCAAAGAAATTGAGCGGATAAAATGACAAATAAATTGATTTTGCTTGACTTCTTTATTTAAAACAGGTTGTTAGGGGTGATCATGTCCAGCAGTATGTAAACCAGATTCAGACCCTAAACTAGAAACATCCAGTGGAAACATCACACTGAGGTGCAGTTCAGAATGACTCGTTTTTATCATGTTGGTGAGGCAGTGAGGTGTACCAGCTTCCTGCATTAAATATCACCTCTAATGTTAAAATCATCGCCTCGTCAAACGCTAACACATCATCGTCTCTTCGCAGGATACCCGTGTACGTCCCCACCGGGTTTGCCAGCTTCCCCGACGAGCTGATGCACACTCCCAAACTGTGGGTCCAACAGAAGTACCGTAAACTTGTGAGCTTCACGCCCATGGCCCGCGGTGGCCATTTCGCCGCCATGGAGGAGCCCCAGCTGATGGCCGAGGACATCCAGAACTTCACTAAGACAGTGGAGAAGAAGAAGAAGTAGTAGTAGGGGGGCGGACTGATGAACAGGTGAATGAACTAAACGTACAGAATGAAGATTAATCTGGAAGAGCAGTAAGTAGACGTGTGTGATTCTAGATTGTGAAGTAAGCACTGTGTTTCTCTACGAGGTGGAACTGATAATATAGTTAGCTCTATCTAGTGAAATTCCTAATCATACTTCTTTGTCAGTGAGTCGGTCTTGTGCTGAGAAAAAATGTATGAAAGTTGAGCAGTGAAAGAAGCCAAACAGAAAGAGATCTAAATGATCTAAAATGATGGATCAGGTATCAGCGAGGATGTGAGTCTATGCACCGATCCGATTGTCATATCATTTATCAGCTCGGTTACGCTACACAGGAACAACAACAATACTCGCTACCCAATCCGTACATCCCGCCTGAACGGTACTGCACAATTGCAACTCTCAATAGAGATGAGAAAGAAGCGAGATGGCTCACTCCTTAGATACTTCACATCATCAGCTCCAGTAAAAAACGTTCGCTGCATCTGAGATCGATGATGGAAGTAGCTGACGAGAGCAATCTCGCTTCTTTCTCACCTCTGTCGAGATGTGCAGTACCAATCAGCAATTTGGCAACATTTTACATCTCTCAAACTAGATAATAAAAGAAAGTTCTATTGCATTCATTCTCTGTATGTTCCTGTTTTACAAAGGGTTTAACCTGAGCCAGGCCGTACAACAATGATAGCAATCATATCACATCCACACAGGGTTAGTACAGCTGTTAAAAAGTGATATATATTTTTTAGGGATGTCAAAGTTAGCACGACAATATCGCATTTACCGCAAATTTATTTTAATGCCACTAATTTCTTTAACACATTAATGCAACTTGCCATTTTAAGGTTGTAGCGAGCTCAGTTTTAAAGCCAGGACCGACCATGTCATACTATCTTGTAGCAAAGGAGGCTAAATAACACTACAAACCTACGCTAAATTTTGGCGAGGAAAAACTGTCATGGCCATTTTCAAAGAGGTCCCTTAACCTCTGACCTCAACATATGTGAATGTAAATGGGTTCTATGGGTACCCACGAGTCTCCCCTTTACAGACATGCCCACTTTATGATAATCACATGCAGTTTTGGGGGCAAGTCATAGTCAAGTCAGCACACTGACACACTGACAGCTGTTGTTGCCTGTTGGGCTGCAGTTTGCCATGTTATGATTGGAGCATATTATTTTATGCTAAATGCAGTACCTGTGAGGGTTATTGGACAATATCTGTCATTGTTTTGTGTTGTTAATTGATTTCCAATAATAAATATATACATACGTTTGCATACAGCAGCATATTTGCCCACTCCCATGTTGATAAGAGTATTAAATACTTGACAAATCTACCTTTAAGGTACATTTTGAACAGATGAAAAAATGTGTGATTAATTGTGATTGAATATTTTAATCCGTTGACAGCCCTAGTTACAACTTGTTAAATGCAGTCTTTGGCGAGAAATTTGAATAAATCTAGTTGTTTGAAGGAGATGTTTTCACAGCGATATAAAATAAATAATAGAGAGGGAATTAAGACCTGTTTAACTTCATAACAAAAACCAGTATGTTAATGGTAATAAAGGAGTGGATGTTGAACTGTATGGGTTTTATTGTTTTACTTTTGTTTTTTACTGTGGTGTCAAATTGGTATCAAGGATCGTGGGATTTCACTGGTATTGGTATCGACTATTAAATTTCTGGTATTGTGACATCCCTGCTAGTCCCGAACAAATTCACAGCTACAAGTCAGGAACCTGAAACCAGCGTCCATCCATTCACAGACCGTCTGCCCTCCTCAGAACTTCCCTCAGCCTTGTAGTATTGGTACAGTTTACAAAGCAGCTGCAGATGGGAGGGAGGTCAGGGGGCACCTGTTGTTATTGTGTTGACAGCCTGGACAAGGTGCCAGACATTCCTCCAACTGATAACATGAAAAAGCTCTAACATGAAGCCACAGCCATGCGGCCACAATATCGCTTTAAACCTCTGAATCAGGTTTCATTTGACTATTTTTCCTTTCAAACTCATTTTAGTAGTTTAAAAGATTAACGAAGGCAGATGTCTTTAATATATTACACGTTGTCTTTGATTTATTCACTATGCGTTAAAAAATTTTTATTACACGGCTGTGTTGAATACTCGATTCTGATTGGTCAATCGCGGCGTTCTGCAGTCTGTAATTTCTCTATAACAGACCGTTGCTATGTACAGCAGACCGTTGCTATGTATAGCAGACCGTTGCTTTGTATAACAGACCGTTGCTATGTATAGCAGACCGTTGCTATGTATAACAGACTGTTGCTATGTATAACAGACCGTTGCTATGGGCGCAGCTCTGATGTTGGTCTCTGGCGGACCGTTTTTGGGTCAAAATATTGATTTCTTCAGTAAGTAGCCGTGTAATAAGCGGGAAAATAAAAATACAGCTAGCGGGTCATTGTTGTGAAAGAATCCCCTTCAGGGCGATGAGAGACCCCTCCTCCACCAGCAGCATCGCCCTGTCGGGGATTCTTTCACATCTATGACCGGCTCACTGTACATTACCCCTACACATTTTGTCTCAATGACTTTGATTTGCTAGCTTCAAGCACTAACTTTACAATGACTGGAGAGACAAGAAGCACTGTACTGTTGATGTAAGCCTCCGTTAAAGATATGAAATTGAATGTCTTCAAAAGGTTTTGGATGTCAGCACTTTGATATGTAGGTGCGATAGCCTAACATGAGAGTAACAATTGGGGAAATAAAGAGTTCAATCATGATCTGCAAGAAGCTGGATCCAATCTGTGATGCTTTTTGATGAGTTTTACTTGATTTACTTAAATGATGAAAATAACTAGGTAATATTTAGAAAAGACGTTTTCCCCCCCAATATGGGAATTCAGTGTTCATCAGAATGCCTTGAAAATGTTGTCACGAGACAAATACCATTTTTATTTCACAATAAAATGCCAATCGTACCTTTCCCTTTTAAAACCACGCAATCGAAAATGAACTGCGGTGTATGCTACTATTCCAAGATGACCTGTTGTATCTCAGATTGTGACACAATGTTCTGTCTTTTACCAAATAAAATTGACACTGCGTAGTGCACTGTCCTAACTGCTAATAACAGTCTGTTATTTTGTTATACAGTCTTCAGGTGTGACTACAGCCCTGCTCCAAAATCATCTTTCTAGTTGCATTAAATGCTGCTGTTTTTATATTCAAACGATGGTGGTCGTGATAGACTGTCAAACTGGCCGTAGTAAAATGGAGAAAATAATGCGTTTGATGTTAGCACCTTGGTTGACATTTAGAGCATGAAAACTGGGACCTGGGACCGTAGGTAAAGACTAAGTTAACCTGCCTTATAGCAAGTCAGCTTCAGGGCATCAGTTGCCATAGTAACAGACACAGACTTTCATTAAAGTTGATTTCTGGAACAGGGGCAGTTGATCTTTAACCTGACGCTGTTTGTTTTCACAGAACCATCAGAGAAGCCGCCATTTGGAAACTGTTTAGAAAAGGGCAGGCACTTTCAAAAACCACTTGGCAGGTGATTGGATGAACCATCTGTCAATCAAACTAACAAAAGTGAAACAAACTGAAGGCCAAAAAACATCGCCTTCAGTGCCGTTCTTTGCTCTTCTTTCAATGAAGAAATACTCTCCAGTTCTGATAGAACTGATGCTATCGCAGCATCTACGCTAACCTCTTCAGGAGCTGCTGTTGTTGTTTAGAATGAAGAGTCGCCTCTCTGTGTCATCTCATACTATGGTCTCACCGGGTCCGTTATCTCACGAGCTGGACCCAAACGCTTTACTCAAAGCCTGACGAAATGGGTTTTCGTGTGAGATGTGATCCCATACGATTATCGCCAGCTGCCGTGCAAGGTTAGGTGAACTTGTTGTTGGCGCTGGAAATGTAGGACTTCCCTAAATTTGCATTATACAGATGTGGTTAATGCATTTGTCCTCCTTTCTGGAATACCACCCTGGAGTTATTATACTGCGTGTGCCCAGAATGCTTGTGGCGTGTGTTCTGATCTACATCGCATCAGTTGGTCGCAAAAGTTGGTGGCGTTATGTTTTCGGGTCGTCCGTCCATCCGTCCATCCGTCCCATTCTCGTGAACGCGATATAACGGAATTTCTTCAAATTTGGCACTAACGTCCACTTGGACTCAAGGATGAACTGATTTTGGTTCGTCAAAGATCACTGTGACCTCACAAAACACATTTTTGGCCATAAGTCAAGAATTCATACGCTAATTATGACAATTTCACACAAGTGTCTAACAGGATAAAATGATGAAGTGATGACTGATTTTGGACAGACATGGACGTTTCATAATGAGGTTGTTAAGATGCTGGGATGCCCCGAATGTCTTGTCACGTCAACAAACCAAAAGACTCCTCCGCCTCTCTTTGGTCATGTCCAATGTCGCACTGCCCTGAGCTTCCAATCCCACCCCCTGTCCAGTTGTTAGCAGAGCGCTGAGTTTCCCAAGCCCCCCCAGTGCCCTGGCTCGGGACACCCTCCCAGTGCTGCACTCCCCCAGGCCTGACTGCCTGCCTGCCTGCTCTTCTTGGCAGCCGAACAGCCAGGGGAGGATCAGGACGACCGGGCGGCTGAGATAAGGACCACATGAAGTTCCCCACATTACCTCACCCGATAAGGAAACAAGCAGAGACAGACGGAGAGGCAGAGAGAGAGAGAGGGTCAGACTGGGAGGAATTGTCTGGATGGACGGTGATGCGCAAAGAGGCGGCCGGTGATTGTGAGTTCTTTTAGGGGTCTGGCTGGAACTGGGAACCCGTGGAGGCCTGGTGAACTCTGGAAAAGGAGCTTGGAGATGCTCGAACAGAACGGTCCTCAGTAGCTACAGAAAAAACATGAGCACAGAGTAGAATGTTTATGAGATCAGATGAGTGATTTCAGCTGTTCTTGAGCCAGTGTTTGACTTTTAAAATGCTAAGATGACCTGCGTGTTCAGCAGCGTATTTACCAAAGCACTCGGTGGATGATACTTTCACTACAACCTCCAACAACGGGAAAGCAAACTTCCATCCAGCCAATGAAAATAGACTGAGCCAGATTGAATTAAGTCTTCGGGACAGTTTGCTACAGCGCTTAGGCAGCACCCATGGCGGTGAATCCTCTGGAAGGTCTCATGTCGGTTGCGGCGAGGCACCAGCTGGTCTCCAGCTCCACGGCCGAGCCACCGAGGCAGCAACCCCGAGCGGCCGGCAGCCCGGCATCCCTGCACGGACACGGACAGGGCACACGCAAGAAGTGGGTGAGTCTGAAACTCAAGCATGAAGACAGACTGGCAATTAATAATTCTGAGCAACCTGTGGGGTATTGCACAATCTTTATCATAATTTGAACATACCAGGATAACATACAAGGATATAAAATGGCAAGAAAAATGGCAAAGTAACCACTTGCTTAAAACTAGTCAAATGTAATCTCATACAGGAAAACTATGGGTCCTCATGCTTCTGTATCTTGCAAAGTATTACTGAGATCATGCAATACTTTCCCACAGAGTGATAAACAGATGTTTAGACTATGCACATAACTTATTAGTGTGATGTGGGCAGTTTAAGATAAGAGCAGAGTGCCAACAAGTAAGATGAATCTCCCTTTTTCAAGATAACTCAACTAAAGTTCAGTTGACTTGAACTAAACTAATGATAGGGAAGACCTGTGGAGGATGCATAACTGAAAGTGATGTGTTTTTTGGTACAAGTTTGGACTTTTCAAGCACATTTCACATGTTTAGAGGCAGTCCTGGTGAGTGCTGACTGGGTTACTCCTCTCTATCCATTTCTATCCTTTTTTAACCATACACTAGAGCAACACCAATATTTTCTGGTAATCTCACAAAGCATAGATTATTTCTGAGCATTAACCATGGACGGATTAGGAGACAATGGGCACAGACATGTAAAGGGCCCCCACCCTTCCTACATACAGTAAGAATCAGAACCATAGATTCCAAAAGACATCCTTTTGCATCACTTGTGGTTGTTTTGTGTCTCTTTTTGTGTGTTTTTGTGTCTTTTTGGTTGTTTTGTGTCTCTTCGTAGTTGTTTTGTGTCTCTTTTTGGGTGTTTTTGTGTCTTTTTGGTTGTTTTGTGTCTCTTCGTAGTTGTTTTATGTCACTTTTTGGTTGTTTTGTGTCTCTTCATAGTTGTTTTGTGTCTCTTTTTGGTTGTTTAGTGTCTTTGTGGTTGATTTGTGTCACTTTTTGGTTGTTTTGTGTCTCTTCATAGTTGTTTTGTGTCTCTTTTTGGGTGTTTTGTGTCTTTTTGGTTGTTTTGTGTCTCTTCGTAGTTGTTTTGTGTCTCTTTTTGGGTGTTTTGTGTCTTTTTGGTTGTTTTGTGTCTCTTCGTAGTTGTTTTATGTCACTTTTTGGTTGTTTTGTGTCTCTTTTTAGTTATTTTGTGTCTCTTTGT
Organism: Adelosebastes latens; assembly: GCA_916700685.1. NCBI lineage: Eukaryota > Metazoa > Chordata > Actinopteri > Perciformes > Sebastidae > Adelosebastes > Adelosebastes latens. The sequence continues at coordinate 19,544 of CAKAKR010057481.1, forward strand.
AGTTGTGTGTCTCTTTTTGGTCATTTGTTGTCTCTTTCTGGTTATTTTGTGTCTCTTTGTAGTCATTTTGAATCTCTTTCTGTTTTTTTGTTTCTTTGTGGTTGTTTTGAGTCTCTTTCTGGTCATTTTGCATCTCTTTTTGGTCATTTTACGTCTCATGTGGTAGTCTTGTGTCACTTTGTGACTTTCCGACAAGAAATGTTAGCAGTAACTTCAAACAGATGCTCCAACCTGTTGGGCCCCTGGCCCGTTCAGTTATCCGTCCATGGTACTGAAGCATCTAATAGCTAGAAGCACAAGTTATTCATTTTCTTCATAATTTCAAAAAACTTCTCTTAGTACCATAAAGTAAAAATACCATACGTTAAATATCTTTTTTGTTAAATGTGTGTGAAAGAGGGTTGAAACAGTGACTGATGATTATTGTCTTTCACATTGCACCTTTCAGCAATTTCCTGTATATAATACTGCACAGCAATAGGAAGTTGTAAGTTGAGCCTATTTGATTTGGTTTGATTTGAGGCTCTATAAACGTGTCCTCTGCTGCAGGTGCAGTCTGTGTGTGGGTCCAGGTCTAACTCTGGTTCTGGTTGTGAGTCTGCGGAGCCGTGCAGGACGCTGAGGGGTCAGCACTCCCCAGAAAATGCAGCGCGAGAGAGGAGCCGCGTACGCAACCTACGACAGGCCTTCCACAGCCTGCAGGTACACGGACATTCGCTTCACCGCCATTTCATCGAGTTAACACTGAACACAAGCTGTTGAACTTCTTGTGCTCTCGTGAACTCCGAGGCTTTCCCTGCACATCTGTGTTTTACCACCTGCTTCCCGTTTGGGTGTTGAATATTTAATTTTTTTACATCTTGAGTGTTTTTTGCATGCATACAATGACAGGTTGTGCCTTATAATAGAACAAAAACTAGCTTGAGGTATAATCAACTCTTGTACCAGAACATGGACAACATGGCATTACACTATGGAATACTGTTGTCTTTTATTTTTTTATTTATTTAGTGTAAAGCAAGACTCCATTACAACTGAAAAGAAGAGCTCTTCTTTATTGCATAGATTGTTCTACTTTACAGTAGGCTATGTGTTACAGAAATTAATTAAAAATGCTGCAGTATTCTTCAACAGGATTTATTTTGCAGAGTAATTTCAGTAATGTGATACAAACCTATTCATTCACTATACATACTTGTATAGGACCGCCACAGATATAGAAATACAACAGTGTATGCCTGATCCATCCCTGGCAATCTTCTGCAAGTATGTCCAGACATCCAGCATGCATTGTGTCCAAGAGGGACATCTGATCATGTGGCTGCTGGTCATAAACCTTCCACCTCCACGAGGAGAAGAGTTCCTCTGTTGGATACAGTTTTTCTCAATTGCTTGAAATACAATTCCTGGAACAACAGTTCACACACACAATTGAAAAAACTCACATCCAGCGGTACGAAGACCTAACTTCTGGGTCCAATTCAAACTTTGAGAGAGACTTCATTCTCTGCTCAGGTAGCTTCTCTATATCTTTACACAGCAAATAGTTATTACTTAAAGGCAAGGTTGACGATGTTCTCCAGTAAACACTATTTGTTATATTGGTTGAAATGGTCTTTACACCCCGACAGCGATCCATTACTGATGAGCTCTGAAAAAGGACCAGAAAAGAGACGTCATCTGTAGCTGCTGTAATCCTGTAAAAACGTCTACCAATCACTGCCTCGCGGGCCGCTTGGAAAGAACCAATCAGATGCCTCCCTGCTCGTTCTCTACCCTTGGCGTGCACCAGCCTGAACTCAAAGCGCGTCGCCGCCGCACGTTTCCTGGAGAATGGAAGAGAAAACTCAGCCCTGCAGTAGCACCTGTCTGTGAAGTAGTTACGATGCGGCGGTGCTCGTGCATATGTGTGTGTGGGGGGGCGCGTTGCCTTGTAAGGAGCCCCGAGGGGTGGGGGTGGGTTTAGACGGAGCTCCTGAGGCCATGCTACTTTCAAATTTTGCTAGCTTTCCAACATCGTCGACCCTATTTGCATAAAGTTGAGGTCTAGTCTACTTTATGCAAATCATGGGCGTCCGATGCGACTCCCCGCCTCTCGAAACTCCCGAGAATCTTTTAAAATAAACGTTGTTGATCCAAAATAAAGACAGATTTAGCAACAGCATGGCTTATTTCTTGCCTCAAATGTTTTCAGAAACACATTTCGGTGAACTATTTTCGTGAAATAAGAATAGAAAGTTTCCAAACGAGCCTCCATGTTGTTTCCGGTTTGAAAGCTGGGAGCAGCAGCCCACCCAGGGAAAGCATTCGTCCAATCAGGAGGAGGGGAGAGCCTTGTGTCTAGTGACAGCCCACCAAGCGTCCAATGCCGGGAAGCGTCACGTCCCCTCGCGATAAAAACGCCCCTGTGGACACGTACCATCAGTCTGTAGCCAGTGAGTAGTAGGGTCAGTTGCTCTCCACGCCGTCATCTCTCTCACGTTTTTCTTACGCTGTTGCTCTCTCGTTGCAAACTGTCTAGGCACAGTAAACAATTGATTTGATTGGCTCGACTGAGTTAAGCCATTGCCGTATTAACCGGGTTAGCTGCGGCCGCAGTCTAAAGCCGTGACTGTCTGAAAAAAACCCAACAATGCTCCGTGAAGATTATTATTTATTCTCAGAAATTTATCAGAAATTGGTCATGGGTTTCAGATAGAACCGTCACTCGGTTATATTGAGAGCATGTGTTTGCTGAATGAACACATGAATGATTTATTTGGCTATTTTTGTGTAAGGTGTTGCACTTATTAAAGACAAACAATTAAGAACAATATCTTTAAAAACTAATCCATTAGTTTTCAGTTCACTCAGCTAAAGATGTAATTAAAATAAAAATAAAAAAAAGGTCTCACTCTAAGATTTGACAGTCGTTACAAGCATATTTGTGTTATGTGCAGAATCTTTTTGGATCTAACATTACCACCCACCTCCTGTGTCCTCAGGCCGCTCTGCCCTCAGTCCCACCAGACACCAAGCTGTCCAAGCTGGATGTCCTGGTTCTGGCTACTAACTACATAGCTTACCTGACAGAGACGCTGGACCAGGGAGGGGCGCTGGCTGAGCACACCCTGCCCTCCAGGCCGGGTGGATACCTGCATCCTGTTAAGGTAAGGAAGGATAGGAACCAACAATGTACTGCTAATCACGCTGGGTGAATTACACTGACAGTGATTCATATACAGGACAGGACCTGAGATGATAATCAGTCTATGAGACAGTTAGGTGAGACAGGCCCGGGGCCCCTATAGCTCTCTTTGGGGGCCCCAACCAGAAAAATTGGTTAAAGATTGACAGTCACACATCATGTGTCTGCAACCATGACAACAGCATTGCTTATTATATGTATCTGTCATGTGGCAGAAACAAAGACATATTAAAAGGTATATTATTATATGACTACTGAAAAAAATTTGCTAACTAGGTAATTTTAATTAATTATAAGTAGGCCTACATAAAACCACTAATATTACCTTTAGACAACTAGATAATCTTAACTAATAATTACATAAAACCACTAATATTACCTTTAGATAACTAGATAATTATATCTAGTTATAAGTTCATAAAACCACTAATATTACCTTTAGATAACTACATAATTGTATCTAGTTATAAATACATAAAACCACTAATATTACCTTTAGATAACTACATAATTGTATCTAGTTATAAGTACATAAAACCACTAATATTACCTTTAGATAACTAGATAATTGTATCTAGTTATAAGTACATAAAACCACTAATATTACCTTTAGATAACTATATTAATTTATCTAGTTATAAATACATAAAACCACTAATATTTCCTCTAGATAACTAGATAATTGTATCTAGTTATAAGTACATAAAACCACTAATATTACCTTAAGATAACTAGATAATTGTATCTAGTTATAACTACATAAAACCACTAATATTACCTTAAGATAACTAAATAATTATATCTAGTTATAAGTTCATAAAACCACTAATGTTACCTTTAGATAACTAGCTTATTTTATCTAGTCATAAGTAAATAAAACCACGAACATTAACTCTAGTTATCTAGATAATCTTATTTAATTATAATTACATAAACCCACTTATATTATCTTTAGATAACTAGCTTATTTTATTTTATCTAGTTATAAGTACATAAAACGTATGTTACGAATGTAACCATGGTTCTGTGAGTTCCTGGATGACTGCCGGGGGGTTAGGGCTGCCAGTGGCGGTAAACTGGACCTGCTCCATGCAGGAGTCTGGACTAGTTTGTGGGTGCTAATCATATTAGCATGAAGAGCTAACCCAGTGCGCTCTCTCTCTCTCTCTCTCCGCAGAAGTGGCCCATGCGTTCCCTGCTCTACTGTGGCGGTGTGGAAGGGCTGCTTTCAGGAGTCCCAGCCAATCAGATGCCTCCACCTGGACGGGACGGGACACACCCACTGACCTCCACCTTAGAAGCAGACAAAGAGTGACAGCAGAGCAGAACTTTACCCCTGCTTTTTTTTTTTTTTTATCTCCAATGTTAACCAGCCATGTAGCTCCTATTGACAGCAGAAGAAGAAGATTAAAGGTGGAGTCTAATGCAAATACACTTTTTTCAAATTCAGTGAATATCTCCTCGTGGTCTGCTGGCTGTCTTTTCTGTGTGTGCGTTGAAAAAAAAAAATCCGGTGTTCGTACACAGCCCTGGCTCTGTAAATGGGAAACGAACAAAGTGGCACGGACCGTCTGTGAGCGGTGCCGATGCAGCTGCTCCACCGGTGCAGAAGGAGCGCTTGCTGCAGGATATCCTCCCGGTGAAGCGAGTGCTTGCAGGATCAGGAAATCCCACGTTCAGAGAGTCTGGTAGTTCAGTCTTTTTCAGCCTTCAGAACAAAATGAAAACGGCCGCGGGAAGTCGTCTGTCCGAGGAAAAGACTACGGGATAAAAATCATTCATCTGCTTCCTGTGTGTTGACGTGAAAAGTGACTGCATGGCCGATGTCTTGTCTCTGTTCATTTTCTCTCTCTATGTCGGTCAGTGTGTATTCGATTTTCCTTTCACAAAAGGATATTAAAATACATAACAATAGTGGTTATTTGATTTTCATTTTAAAATACAAAACTTTTAATTTAAATATAAGGCGTTTTTCTTTATCAGGGTCAAAAAGGGATGAACCAAACTTAAAAAAACATGTTGATTTTCATTTTCTATTTCAAAAAACAAAAAATAAAATCACTGGAAGACAGAAATGAAAGAACACCTGTTTTTTCATATTCTGCGACCGGAAGTTGCGTAAAAGCGCGTAAGAGCACGGTGCTGTGTAGGAGAGAAAAAAGCACGGTGCTGCTGTGTAACTGAAGGTGATGGACATGGATCAGTACGTAGTTTTTGAAACAATAAAAGAGTATGTCTCAGGGAAGGGAAGAAGACATGACTGCTTCAAACTTCGGTAAAGTTGGAAAGATATTGACAGATGGAAACTTCCCGGATCAATAACTCATAAATGAAATGTTGTTAAAACACAAACGACGGCTCTTTCTGACCGTAGTAAGGTAGACAACGAGCTACAACCTCGTTTTAATCAAAATGAGCCGTCCTCCGAGCTGGACACATAACATTGGTCTCTATGTGCAGCCGGCTGTGAGACGAGTGGTCAGGGACCGTCTACAAAGTGCAACGCCGAAAAGAGATGCTATAAAAAATATTCAATTTTAAAATGAAAATCAAATAACCACTATTGTTTTGTATTTTAATATCATTTTGTGAAAGGAAAAGCGAATGACCAAAAGATACCCTGACCCGTGTCCTTATACAGTGTTTAATTTGTAAATCAGGAGGGGCTGGAACACGCGTATGCACGGAACGCATCAAAACAACACCTCGGGTGCTGCTGTGCGGAAACTAAAAATAATTATATAATAAACAACGCTATGTGCAAATCTTTCATCTTCTGACATGATAATCGAGCCGAGTACACTATGCACACAACGATGGGAACTATAATTTACCATACTCATTTCACCGCGCAGCACAAGCGGCCACTAGCTGTGGTGCTTACACTGATATAGTAGGCTATAGAGGCTACTGTAGGTTATATTTAGGGCTGGACCCCAATATTTCACGATAACAGAATCCTTTTAATGAATGCCTTATTAAACCGAAAGACACGCTTTGCAGCGCTGTGCCGTCCATCTCGGCAGTGAACGGAGAAACGTCTGGCTGCTTCCCAGAGTCATGTCAAGGAAGCCGAGCCAGAGCCAGAGCCAGAGCCAGAGCCAGAGCCAGAGCCAGAGCCGCTGTTGCTTGTGTCGGAGCGTTCTCAGATGCAATTAGGCCTATAAGACCTGCTATAAGGCCTGCAAACGTGACTTTGAGGTACGTCTACACTCGCACACACAGAGGGAAATACCATTTGGTTCAGCCGTAGTGGCTCGGTCTGAGCCATTTACAGAGCCAGAGCTGTGTATGGCCGGCGGATTTTCTTTTTTAGAGCACACACACAGAACGTGAATTTAATAAAAAAAGTGCGTTGCATTAGAATCACACACTGAACCTCTAATCTGGAGACAGCGATCAGTAACGAGAAGGAGCTACATTCAAAGTAAATGCTTGGTTACATAGTTACAAGTTTAGCAAAGCAGAAACTAAAATCAAAACTTTTAGCCCCCCAAGAGTAGAAGGAAGGCAAACATTTCAATATTTTGGATGGTGATGAAACAAAAAAAGAAATTACAGTTTTTGGTTTAGCCAATAATGAAGGACAAGGCTTAAATCAACATGCAGCTCCAAGGACAGTGTCCATTTTTAGCTCCGTGTTTTGGGAAAGTCAATACATTTTGAAAGCCAAGTAGCCTGGTGGTTATTTCATAACATTCTTTCATTCAAAAACTGGTTACATGAACTGATTAAACTGATTGTTTCCCGTGACAGTTTGTAAAAGTTGTTTTTTTTCCACACACACACACCGGTACACGCAGCACAGAGAGGTTTAGATTCACTCTGGAAAATATTCCATCATTATCTGAGCTTCAGACAGGAACGGATTTAATACGAGGAAATTAAAAAAGCTTCACTTGACTAATTACGCCACAAATCACTACATGGAGGAACAGCGTGTAGCCTATTATCTTGATTTAAAGGGTTGTACAGTGTGAGTATTTTTTTCATGATGTTACTTCTACTGTGACTGAGTTCAGTCAGTTAAAAAAGAATATAATGTATTTTTGTTAGGGTCTAATCCTTTTTATTTTATCTCATGATGTGAATGCGTGTGTGTGTGTGTGTGTGTGTGTGTGTGTGTGTGTGTGTGGGAGTGAAAGGACGGACAGACAGATGTTAGTGAGGGAGGGACTGTTGTGGGAACACAGCTGCTGTCCGATCACTTCATATCTCTGCAGTAATGACCACTTAGCTCTCATTACAACGCTGCCACAGAATGTCACCTTTTTCCTTTTGAGTAAAACACCATCTACAATAACAGCTTGTGTGCGTTTGTTATTTCTTACAATGTCACAAACAACATCTTAGAGGCAGAAATATTACCATCAGAAAAGAAACATTTTTCGATCAAAGCTCTGTGGGTAAATAATTAAAAGCCTAATGTCCAAATTGATGCCGACATATTTAAACTATATTCTGTTTTCTGAATAGTCGCAAAAACAATTAATTGATTATCTCTTTTTTTTTTTTCTCGAGGAACCTCCTCTATTTTTTTCCTACGATATGGGACTGTTTACTTTGGCTGCATGCACCTGACGCTACTTTATGAAAAGCCTGGATTCAAGAGTTCACACCCCTTTACTTTTACTTATCATGAAATAACCCAGCACACGTGAAACCCACCAAACACCAAAGGACTTCTTGATATTTCATGTATTTCTTAAAGTAGAAATGTAAAACAAATTAAAAGTAAATAAGTAAATCCAACCGAAATAGTTAAAGGTCCTATATGGTGCTCATTTTCAAGATCATACT
>CAKAKR010057482.1:9977-22034 GCA_916700685.1 Adelosebastes latens
GGTTGTCATAAACTATGAGAGAGGTAGATATAACCGTTTCTCCTCATGGCACATCCAGCACAATTATAAATGTATGTGAGTTCAAGAGACGCAGTTCAAGTGATTTACGGGCCCAGCAGTACGTGCACTTGTGGAAAAACAGAGCTAACTGTGGCGGCTGTAGTTCCAGTAAAACCATTACACGCACAATAAGAAGGACTGGGTGGAAAGTCCCCATCACGGTTTATGTTGGACCGCATGAAACGACGGAGGAAATGAATTTGTCTGCAGCGCGTGGCTTCATTAGTGCGGTCAGTTCATTAAAGAGCAGACTGAGTTAATCCAGTTCATCACACTGAGACGTGTCAGTAGGTGATTAGACGTCAAAGAACTACATCAACACTGGTTACTGCTTAAAGTACTGACTAATACTACCACTACTACTGACTACTACTACCGCTAATACTGATCCTACTGCTGCTGAGAACTACCATCACCACCATTAATACTACTACTGCTACTGAGATCTACTACTAAGATCACCACTAATACTACTACTACTACTACTACTGCTGCTGCTGCTGCTGAGAACTACTATCACCACCGCTAATACTACTGTTGCTGATAACTACTATCAACCCCACTAATACTACTACTGCTACTGAGATCTACTACTAAGATCACCACTACTACTACTACTACTACTGCTGCTGCTGCTGCTGAGAACTACTACTATAACCACCACTAATACTACTTCTGCTACTGAGATACTACTATAACCACCACTAATACTACTACTGCTACTGAGATCACCACTAATACTACTACTGCTGCCGCTGCTGAGAACTACTATCACCACCGCTAATACTACTTCTACTACTTCTACTACTACTGCTGAGAACTACTACTATAACCACCACTAATACTACTCCTCCTAATACTGCTGCTGAAAACTACTATCACACATATAATATAATCGTTGTTTAGCTCGAAGCAGCTGCAGATCATATTTCTGCAAAGCTTCACTTCAATTTAATTAAAATGTCCACAGAAAGCAGTCAGCAGAGTTTGTCTCAAGTACAGCATGGCTCGTCATCACATCACATCATCGGCATAGTACTGTATACGCTACGAGCAACACATGGAACAGCACTCACAAGAACTATTATATATTACACACCGCTACCACTACCACTACTACCAATGATATTACTACTAGTAACTCATGATATTTTCAGTGCTACTTGTTAACAACATAAATGTTAACTTTCACATCAAATCAGAGCTCATTTAAAAAAGTTGTAATATTGAAACTCATATTTACTTCTTCCATCCATCAATGATAAAAACAAACAATGTGAAGCTAAAGAACTGTGAAACATTTCTTCAATTAGGCTAATTAGATCCAGATAGTCAGCTCGTACACACACGCACACACACACACACACACGTACACACACACACACCTGATATGTGTCTACTCACCGAGCATAACGCTAACAGGCAGCAGGAGTTAAAACAACCTGACAAACTGAGCTTCATGCTCCTCTCAGACGAGCCTCCGTCCTCGTCTGTGGTCCTCCCCGCCGCTCACTGTGTGAAAACACTGGTTGCTTATTCCCCATTGGCAGGACACACACACACACACACACACACACACACATCCACAAACACACACACACTATTAGCATGCACACACAAAGACAAGCAGCTTATTAGTTTCAAAGAGGAGCAGGTCAACCTCCTCTATACACAGACAAAGGGCTGAAGGTGTCTGCTGACATCTAGCTACTGATGCTGCCTTTGTTGTTAACACACACACACACACACACACATACACACACACACACACAAACACACACACACTTTGCAGCAGAGGATTGGTTGGCAATTATTTCACCTCATTTAAACTAGGAAAGAACTACTTTTCACCTCAGTGTTCAGTGTGTGTGTGTGCGTGTGTGTGTGTGTGTGTGTGACTATAAACACAGAGTCCGTCCCCCTCTGTCTCCCCTCAGTTGGTACGGTCCAACCTCCCTGCCCAAACACGCTTCATGGACGACATCAGCAAAACAGACAAATTGGTTTGTTTGTCGGCCGACTTCACAGTGAGGTGAGAGAAAGGACACACACACACACACACACACACTTCCCCCCTGGTTCTTGTCTTCATATCCCCAGCCTCTGCACCTTGGGATGTGTACCTCCCATCTCTAGTGGTTACTATGGCGATAACTGCCAACAAAAGGGGGGTAGCAATGTGGATGAAATCAATATTGTGATAATTATCAGAAACATTTATTTGAATATTCAGAATTGCACCGTAAAGAGTTAAACTAATGTTGGTAATATAGGGTTAAACTAGGGCTGCCAATCGATTCAAATAGTTAATCGTGATTAATCGCAAATTAATTGCACATTTATTATCTGTTCAAAATGTACCTTAAAGGGAGATTTGTCAAGTATTTAATACTCTTATCAACATTGGAGTGGGCAAAATATGCTGCTTTATGCAAATTAAATCAATTAACAACACCAAACAATGACAGATATTGTCCAGAAACCCTCACAGGTACTGCATTTAGCATAAAACAATATGCTCAAATAATAACATGGCAAACTGCAGCCCAACAGGCAACAACAGCTGTCAGTGTGTCAGTGTGCTGACTTGACTATGACTTGCCCCAAACTGCATGTGATTATCATAAAGTGGGCATGTCTGTAAAGGGGAGACTCGTGGGTACCCATAGAACCCATTTTCATTCACACATCTGGAGGTCAGAGGTCAAGGGACCCCTTTGAAAATGGCAGTGCCAGTTTTTCCTCGCCAAAATGTAGTGCAAGTTTGGAGCGTTATTTAACCTCCTTCGAGAAGAGCTAGTATGACATGGTTGGTACCGATGGATTCTCTAGGTTTTTATAGTTTCATGTGATGCCAGTATCTTCACTCTAGCTTTAAAAGAAATTAGTGGCGTTAAATTTGCGCTATTATTGCGTAAAAAATATGTTCTCCTCTCACTGTGACAGATTGTGTTAAAATCTTCATTGTCTCTCCGTTTGATTATATGGAGCGACAAATAATAATCCCTTTATAGATGCTGTAAGTAAAAAAAGACACAGCTACTACTCCTACCCGCAAGACGTTTTGACTTTGTTTACATTTAGATTCACCTGATTTGAGGCTGTTTTTCAACTTTTTCAACCGTCTGAAAACGACTAAAACTGATCCTCTATGGTGCAGAGATGTTTGCATTTAATTTGTCTGTAACGGAGCTTTTCAACAGTTTGTCAAAACGGTTGAAACTGTTGAGTCTAACTGAACTGCAAACCTGCTGAACTTCGTGACCTTTCGGTGTTTGATGTTTGCAGTAACCCTCCACAGACTGGAGGACAGATGCAGAAAATAAAACAGTAGAAGTATGAAGAAACACTAGAAAGTTTCACATTTCGTTCCTCATTGGTGGTCTTGTGATTTTCGCGGACCGACCAGCGGTCGATGATTTGGGTCAGTGTTTCCAGCAGGGTGAGTGTCATGTGTCTGTTACAGTAGATTACACGCTTCAGATTAAAAACACATTCATGCTGCTCTTTGATGAGGCTTTTCACAGGCTGACACGTGCATTCAGGGACGTTTAATGATCTCTGGTAATCACTGGGTTTTTTTTATAACATCATATCCTGCTTTAATATAATCGGTTCATCAGGGAGAGTCAATCAAATCAAATCAAAAGTACATCAGAGACTGACAGAGACCGTTTCTGCAGCTGTTTGATCAGGCGTCACTAAATAAGTCTGACTTACTAAGACCTCAAAAACCTAATCAATGGATAATAAACATTAGCCAACCTACAGTTTACCTCTTGTAGATCATGACTGTTCTTTTCTAATCAAAGTTGGAAGTAACAAAATCTCTGTTTTCACATCCTATTAACGGCCTGTTTCGGCATTTTGTTTGGAGGACTCATAAGAAATTCACTGGAAGGTGGGTGCTACGCTTCCGCAATGGCGCCAAGAGCAAAGAATGTATATTAATGAGAAGCAAAAGCCAATTGGTCGTTCCATTGCAGCGTTAGCACCATTTTGAACTGAAAGCGACTATCGGACGCCAGTAAAACGTCCACCTACAAAGTACAAAAAAATAAATTATTTCCATTCTATTGTCATATGTAATATCTCAACCAAAATGTCCTGTGCTTTTGCCCTGCATGTTAGTGAATAGCCTACAACTCCATTAAATCCTGTTTAAGTCATGCTACTAGCGCTACTAGCTACTGGCCGATAGCCGGTTGTTTGGGAACAGAGACGTTAATACATCCACCACGGTACAGGCTGACAGCATACAGCCCATGGGTGTATTAGAAGATAATAAAAGTGATGAATTACAGCCAATATATCCATTATTACAGCCGCATACAGCTAGCAGGAAGCTGGCAGAACCAGATATGTCATATGAGCGTGCAGAGCGGTGCAGTCCCGCCGTGGGTCTGATGCACGTTCATTATGGCGAGGAAAATATCTCTGAATTCAGAAATTACTAATTTTACAACTTTTAGGACATCATGATTTAAATGAGGGATATTTAAGTGTTCCTACTGGGAAGTTGATTTACCTATAAAAAAATGATCCTCTGATTTACAGACGTCTCTTTATACATCCACAGACTCATTGGCGTTTTCAGTCCAAAATGGCGGCAGCGCTACCACAGCGCCATCTAGCGGCTGTTGTCAAAAAAGCACCAGAGTTTCGTCTCTTTGCTTCTGGACTCTTTGCTGTGGGCCTGGACAGTGTTATCAGCTGTAACCGCCGTATGAGCGCAGTGAAGAGCGGCGGCCGTTAGCTAGCCAGTAGGGCACGCTCACATGCACGACAAAGCGAGGAGAAGCTCTGATTACATCACACACAGGGATTGAGACTTCATTCTCTGCTCAGGTAGACATTACTCCTCTATGTCTTTACAAAGGCAATAATTGTTTGATGCTACTCTAGGGATAATGAATTTACATGAGTCAGTTTGTAAAGTCTAGTGTAGTGTAATAAAGTATGGAAGTATTATTTTCATTTTAAGGCAAAATTCTTAAAACAACAGGAACATACAGAAGGTGAAGAACACAAAATGTTTTGGATAAACTGTGAGAGTGTGTTTCAGTGTGTGTGTGTGTGCGTGTGTGTGTGCGCGTGCGCGTGCGCGTGCGCGTGCGCCCGTGCATGTGTGTGTGTAATGGACCGGATCCTGCAGCCAGTAGAAATTTGCCTACAGAAGAAGATTCCCAAAATAGAACAAGATAACCTTTGATACTCAATACTGCTGCAGTCCCACTGTGCCAACACACACACACACACACAGACACACACACACACACACACACACACACACACACACACATGCAGTACTAGCACCTGGGTTAGCTACCTGCTACAGGTAGAATTGGCTGTCAGTCACATGATATTTACCTTGAGGGCTGAAATGATGACAGTTAGACTTCAGACAAACACTCTCTCTTCTCTTTGTCTCACCTTCACCGACATGACTAATAGTCATAACACCAACTCTTCACTTGACGCCACCTGACCTTAACCTTTGACCTCCCTAAGGAGGGATGTAGGTCAACTGAAAACTATTAAATGTTTCCTTTAGGGATCTAAAGTATTATATATGACATGACAGAAACGCAGGTGAACAACTGCAGTTCTTCAGCTCCAGGCAGGGTTTGATGATAATAATCACTGTCACCCTTTGATCGAGCGTTTCTCTCATGAGAGCAGTATATTACATGATAACAGGTAAAACGAGGAATATTGAACTGAACAAAAACAGTTTGAAGTCATTTTAACCCAGGACTTAAACCAACAAGGTGCTGAGAGGGCAGCAGACCTCCAGCACAGCCCCTGTTGAGTCCATCATGGAGTCTAAACAGAAACCATCCTCAGTCACACTCGGTCAGCTTCTAATGGGCTGTACTGTCGGTACATGGTACTGTAGGGAGAGTTAAATAAAGTAACAGAGAAGTGAAGGAACACAAACTGAGCAGAAGTTATGATGGATGGAAGAGAGAGTCTGAAGGAACAGGTGTTATAGTCATGTTGTGGTCTACACTGGTGAAGGTTTTGACATTTATGACATTTAGAAATCAACACACATACATACAATAAGTGTGAAGTTGTCTAATAAAAACAAGTCCTGACTTTTCTTAAATAGTCAGTGACGTTTCTCAACACTGAGTCATGTTGCAGGTAGTTACCAAGCAAAATGACATTGCCATTATCATTTGCTTTTTCCCTTTTTTCTATGATATTGATTGTATTTTGTGTGGATGTTTTTATGAACTGTTTGTCTTGAGGCTGCTTTCTTGACAAATGTATTAACGTAGACGCACTAATCTAAACAAAGATTAAATACAGTTAAGTGGTTAATACTCAAATATTTATAATCAGTATAATATAAACAATCAATGTTGAGTAACTCACCGTATAACACGGATTATTAAATGTCTATTAATGTGTTTGTCAACAACTATGACTCCCGCCATGAAGCATTCAAGACCGGCGTATTAAAAGTTAATGGATGCTTAATAACAGTATGTGATCATAAATATGTCTTATAAACTGTTAAATGCTTCACTGCATAATTGTTATATTTGCTTCCACAGGGAGTTCAGAGCAAAAGTTTCTCGCACATTTGTGATATCAGCAGAATAAAAGAGGGCAGTGAAAGTAAAAATCCATGTTGTCCAGATAAAAGACGATCCCTCCTCACCTTCCTGTTCCTCCATGCTGACCTTTCCCCTTTTTTCCTTTAAGCCTCAATGATGACAAATAATCTCCAAATCCATCATCAGCTAACAACAATAAAGAAAGAATCCACCTGAAAGCTCTACAGGTAAAAAAAGATTAAAGATATAACCCAATAGGAGCTGGCATGTGAGAAAGTATGCACCCCATCACAGTAAAGATCCGATAGAGATCACTTCAGCGCAGAGCGGTCGATAACCTCCAAAGTGCTGCGTTATCAGGGGAGCCCGGCGCATTTCACACGCCTTCAAACAAAAGCTGCCTTAGAGAAAATGAAAATGGGGGTTTAATGCCCTGTAAGACTGCAGGGTTTAACAGAGAGTGTGTGTGTGCGTGTGTGTGTGTGTGTGTGTGTGTGTGTGTGTGTGTGTGTGTGTGTGTGTGTGTGTTGAAGTCTTATCAAACCACTGCTAAAAGCTACTTAGAGGAAACCCACAGGAGCGACCACACAGACTCAAAATAGACGCACACTTCCCAAAATGCACCCTGTGTGATTGGAGCCCGCACGCTCTCGTCTGGGTCATTTAGAGGAATATGATGCCGCCTCGCAAGTCAGTGCAATTATCTACTGAGGAGCTAGAAAGCTTTAACTTGTTTTGTACGACGGTGATATCTGCCAAGAAATCAGGCTGGTTTTAAGTGTGCCAAAAAAAACAGCAACAACGACATTTTTAACATGTTTTCTTATTTTTCCTGCAACAAAAAAAAGGTTATCTTTCAGCCTTGGGTTAGTTTGGCTCTCAAAAAAAAAACAGATTCCTGGGGAATTTGGTAGAAGGATGGAGAAGCAGCTGATCTATTCTGGACTCCTCAGGGCTCAACAATAACAACAACGATTGCCTGATCGCCCGGGGTGAGCAAAATGTCATGTCGGGCTAGTAAAGCTAGCAAATCACTTGTCCGATAGGGTAAGTGGTGAATATACTGGCATCATATGAAACTATAAAACCTAACGAATCCATCGGTACCAACCATGTCATAATAGCTTGTCGTGAAGGAGGCTAAATAACAACATTTTGGCGAGGAAAAACTGTCACGGCTGTTTCAAAGGGGTCCCTTGACCTGTCATTTTTCTCAGTTCTCACTTTTTGCATTTTTTATACTAAATGCAGTAGTGGACCAGTTTTTCTCAGCTTTTTAATTAATTATTAACATTTCTTTTAACCGTTTTAACTGATAGCGTTAATCGGTTAAACGGTTAATTATTAACATTCCTAGTTACGTAGTTTCCGTACGTATTTTACTTAGTTTACTTGCTTATTTTAAGGCCAACCATGATGTTTTTCCTAAACCTAAGTGAGTGTTTTTGTTGCCTAAACCTATCTGCGGACGTTACTGTAGTTTTGTTGCGTGGCGTACAAATCCCACGCGAAAAGCAGCGTACAAACGACACATGACAACGCTAAAATGCGTCCCATTGAGGTGGAATGTCATTGTAATTGTCTTCCCGTGAGACCGGGTTGTCGGGTAAGTCTATTTCTGTCTAGTCTACGGTACTTTGTAGGCGGACCATTTACTGGCGTCCAGTAGGCGCTTTCAGTACTAAACAGTGGAAGCGTAGCTCTGTTGCTGGGCGCTGACGTTGCGATGGAACGACCAATTGACTTTTTCTCTTCTTATCGATATAAAGTACGTTCTTTGCCGACACCCGGTGTAGAAAACAGTGAAGTGCATGACCTTTTTGTGCCAACGGGTGGTGAGTAAGTGATACTCAAAAAATACATTTTCAGCGTAGTATTTTTTTAAACTGACAAAACAGAAACTACATGTTTGCGGGGCCTAAAAATAAAACTGACTTTAAATCAAAGTGACAGGAGTGAAGTCTCTGGGTGTGACATCATGTGTTGGCAGAGGGCTTTTTTTGCTCTTCGGTGCCTGAGAGTTTGGCCTGGAGGTAAAAGAATGAAATATTTGGACGTTGGAAGTGAAAAAGAAAACCCTTCTCCGAAGCCTAAAAACACTTGAACTCCTGATTGCTTTGGCAGACGAGTTCAGTTGGCTGACAGACAGCTGTTGTACTGGGCAGCTCCCAGATGTGTATATATATATATATAAATATACAGTATACTGTGTGACTGTTTCCCAGCATAAATCCAGACTATTTAAGAGAAAGATCTTCAAAATAAAAGCACCAACAGGTAACCTATGTGCACGCATCCTTCTACTGCATCCACAACCAAAACACAAAGCTTCCTCCTTAATTCAATTACATCCGCCAGCTGCAATCTGGAGAAAAGGAGGAGGAGGAGGAGGAGGAGGAGGAAGAGGAAGTGTTGACCCAGACTTTGGCTCTCGGTGTAGCTGACTGCGATCTCAGGGGGAACCGAGCGGCTGAGCAGCTGTGTTAGCCAGGAAATGTACAACACGGCGCAGAGAGGTGCAGTGCAGCAGCTACAAAACTCCCTCATTGGATTTATATGATGCTGGAGTTTATGCTTCGTCCCCGTGGATACGGAGGCTGAACCCTCGGCTTCATCTTCTCTCCCTTTATTTATTTATCTATGTCATACATTGTTATTTTAAGGATAAGTTAAGCTACTCAGAAGTACCATTAACTGGCACAAGGGTGATACCGTACATGTCATAAAACGTAAAGTTTTGGTAACAGGTCCGCAAATTTCATGGTAATTATAGGTGATAATTAGCAAGTAACCTTTTAGAAATTTCTTTGGAATTACTGCTAAATTACCCCAATATTTACCTCAAAATCTATCAAAAATTACTTTATTATAAACATGATTTAATAATTATATTCCGCTATTTCCCAATAGCTGGTAATTTATTTAATACATTTCCAGGAAAAGAAAACAAAGTTAATTGAAATGCTTTATTTCCATGTCTGCTGGTAATAATTATCAAATAACTTCTTTGAAAATTCTTTGAAAAAAACTCCCTGAATCATGACTGATCAGCTACCAGGTTACATTTGTTTAGACAATAAGTCACACAATAGTGAGATTTGTGCCTGATCAGAAGTGTCTTCTATTAGTTTTCCACCTCCGATGAAGAGCAGCGCAACAGCCGCTTCTCAAGCCTAAGGGCCCTATTTTAACCATTATATGCTATTTTAGCATATAATTATTAAATCATATTTATAATAAAGACATTTTTGATGAATTTTGAGGTAAATATTGGGTTAATTTGGCAGTAATTCCAAAAAAATGTCAAATATGTTACGTGCTAATTATCACCTAATTACCATGAAATTTGCGGACCTGTAAAATTACCAAAAATATAAATAAACTATGGTGTATTATTAAGTAATATATTCTTATTAATTATATAGAGTAGTTAAAATGAGCTCCACCTTTACCAGCTGCAACATGAAAGTGATGAACACATTAATGCATCAATAATTATAAACCAATAATATACCAGATTATATATTATTCTGAAATGGGCCAGATGTTTGTCAGATTTTCCCCATGAGAAGTTGTGCTGCATTAGCTACCAGCAGTTCCTATTCCCACTGACGTAAACACAAGAATCTCCCAGATTACTACTTGTTAATACTGAAGAAGATCTGAAGTTATGCTGAGTACATTTTTATATAATTTCTGTTTGGACTGCCCCGTGTGGACATCAGAGAAACTGCTATCACAGGAAAAAGCAAGTTCCACTGATTCCAGCAACATGTGTCTTGTGCTACGAGTTTAAGGAAACCAAAGTTTAGAAGTTCACATATCAGGTCAGAAGACTTTGAGTGGGAGTCTCAGCAGCTCCCGTCACTTCATGGAGTCTTTTACCAATAAACACAACCCCATTTGCTTCCAGTAGAGAAGCTCAGCAGACGAACACTCGTGTAAATGTGCGAGCTCTGAGGCAGGGCGTTGCTGTAGAAGAACATGTGTGCTCAGTTAGCGTCGACTGGGTAAATAAAGCTGCAATAAGTACAAGTTAAACCAATCATAAGCCCTTCAGCTGGTTGTGCTGAACGGTTAGAAAACGGAGCTTTTCTTCGATTATCATCGCCGTTTTGGTTTCTTACTGTGAATACTCTGCTTCTGCTGTGGCTTGACGAGAGTGCATTTTAATCCCAGCAGATTATATACAGTACAAATACACACATATATGAGTACATAATCCAGCAGCTGTGTAAAACCATCACACAGTATTAGCCTTTCACACCCAGATCCCAGATATGACTGCCTTCTGCTCATTTGGAAATAAAGTATGTCACAGAGCCAACGACGTGCTGCTCACTGACAAATGGCATTCTGGGTAGTAATGTGAACTGTGTCAACCTGTCACTCGTGTGTTTGAGCCGTCAGAGGAGGGATTTGTTTTTGTCTTTATGCTTCATTTATTATATTTATAAGTGGAAAGTAGTCGTAAATTAAGTTTAACTTTTGGGTTCCCTAAAATAGTTGATAAACAGGATGAACAAGCCGTCAAGGTTACTCGATTGGATGGCGTACACTCATCACTGCACTGTCTTTAGTTTAAACCTGATCTACAGTTTTTGTGTAATTTCATCCCTTTACGTTTTACCTTTTCCTCTCCAGGAAAACTTTAAAACAAACAACAGACAACAAAAGGCAAACATCCCAAAATAACATCTAAATGAATGGATTTCAGATCTCCCCATGAAGCAAATACAATCTAAGGTCTCACAATCTACACCTCTCTGATAACATCTGGTCATTTTGAGCTCAACAGAAGTATTTCTTTCTGTCGTATTGTGTTGCACCGATCTGTAATTTGAGATAACTTCTGTTATGATTTGACGCTATATAAAAATAAATTGAATTGAATTTGCAGATTATAGTTCGTCCGTGATTCGAGATTAAAACCGGGTTAAATTCAGTTGAATTCAGACGTGTTGTTTACATATAACTGTTGTTTAAACAGCGTTTTAGGGTGCTTTCACATCAGGTACCCGGGCCTGGTTCAGAGTACACTTGACCCCCAAAGTCCGGTTTGTTTGATTAGTGTGAACGCTCCGTATCGTACTCGGGAACGGTTCGTCGATCCGTACTCGAGTCCACTTGAAGAGGTGGTCTGGAGTACGGTTCGCATCAGGTGTGAAAGCCGACCGTACCGAAACACGGAGGTGGACCGCTATTTAACGCGAGTAACGTTAGCAGTCAGCGAGTAGTTTAGAAAGGACAACGCCGCCGGTCTCCTCCGCTCAGCTGCTCAGCGGGCAGCGAGAGAGACAGCGGGAGGAAACGACGTGTAGAGTCGGCATATTTTCACATCAAACTCGGTGAAATAAGAGTTTATTTCGACCAAACCAGAGTTGGTGATTGTTGGAAAGACTAACGACGACGGTTTTGGTGAGTTTCA
>CAKAKR010057483.1:0-10680 GCA_916700685.1 Adelosebastes latens
ACCAGCGTGGCGTTGAAACTGCTCTCAAAACACTCTGTGAACCTCAAGTCTGACTCAAACCGGATCTTGTTGGCCCACAGCAGCGTTGTGCGACTTCCTGGTCGGCAAAAGTGTCGCATGGTTTCCAGCAGCTCTTCGAGGCAGCCGTGGGGATAGACCACATCAGCTGCGAGCACATAGTCGTAGTGGTAGGACGAGTAGGGAAAGTCTCGCTCCAGGTCCTGAGCCCAGGTAAGGGCAGCTACCTCAGGGGTGTAGCGGGACCGGCCCTTGGTGTTCCGCAGAAGGTTAAAGGTCAGATTGGACAAGATGTCTGGCAGGTCAGTAGCGGTCACCAAAGCACCTGGAAAAGAGTACAGAACAACAAGGCAGCTGAAGTACAGATAGAAACTTTTTTTGGTGACTGGCATTTTAGCCCTAGGGATGAAGCGCCCTGAAGAGGAATCCTAATGATTTGTGGTGATCCCGTGACTTTTCCTCTACAGCAACATGAGGTTGACATTTGCGGTTTTGATGTGAAAGGTCTCAACAACTTTTGGATGGATTTCCCTGAAATGGTTCAGATATTCATGTCCCCCTCGGGTTGAATTGCGATAACTTTTCATCGAATTCAATTTCTAAAAACATTATATAACTTTTCACAGCTCAAATCGTAAATTTGATGAGGTAACTTGCAATTCCACTTTTCCACATAATCACCAATAATGTGTGACTGACAGAATAGTCTCTGCAAGACCAGCTGTGTATTTAGAGAGAAGACATCCAGTGTTGGGTCTGTTTTGAAGGTCAGTGATGATTGTGTTGGAATGAAGGAATGAAGAGAAATCAGAGGAAATGAGATGAGGCCCTTTGTGAGAACAGATGTTTTATTTCATCTGGAATAAAATGACACTTGTGTTTCCACTGCATGATTAATGGAGGGACCAAAAGATTGCAATATCAGTCTAATAATCACTTTGTTTGTCAAGATATCTTTACAGCTACTGGCCTGTTTGCGATGCAAAAATGTTCGTGTGGGTGGATATTCATGATCCTCAGACAGTGAATCTCAGTGTTTTAGTGACCCGCTGATGTTTCCTTGAGTTCCACCAACAGGCCACAAATGTAAATTTTGCACAAAAGATGAGCAAACCCATAAAATATTCAGTGCATATTTATGTAATAAACCCTTCATGGCTTTCCCTCTAGCACCACAATTAAAGATTACCACGGCTGTTCTTAGATAAGAAATCCAAAGAAAGCAGCAATTTCTATAAAAATATCATGATTATTATACATTTGATAAACAGCTAACTGTTATTGTAGCATTACAATTGACAAAAAGCCTGAGTTATGTAGGGCTGACCCGAATGCTTCAAAGCTTCGACCATTGCCATGGTAATCGACCTCCAAATCAGTATTCAAATGCTTCGTTTTGTTTTTTATATGTATGTAATAACAAGGTATAAATCCTAAAATAGCCCATGAAATAAGGAATAATCCCACATAATTATGATTAATCATATTTAACATTAATTATTATTTGTTATTCTCAGACAGATATCACTGTGTGTTGTGTGTAGAGGTGCGTGTGTGTACAGTAGTGTGGCAGCAGCACTGTCCCGGGCACTGAAATGGGGGAGATGGAGACAGACAGACGAACATGTCAGCCTGCTGTCCTGCACCGCGAAGCTTCGAATACCTTCGAATATTTCTCACAAAGCTTCGAAGCCAAAAAAATTGTATTTGGGACAGCCCTAGAGTTATGTTGTTACTTCAGTGTCAAGCCTTACTGGTGAATGTCATAAAGTCTCATACATAAAGTACATATTAAACTGCAAATGGACTCTATTATCATAGACTTACCAAGCAGACTGGCCACTATTGAGAGCAAGCCAGTCCCAGCTCCAATCTCCAGCACCGCTTTGTCCATCAGGTTCACTTGTTGCTGGTTATTCTCCAAGAACTGGCTCAAAGCTATCGCCTACAAAATAAACTCCATTATCACATTTGCAACAACAGTGGAGGTCAGAGAAGGTGCAGATACACACAGTAGCAGGGCGTACCCCGGGCCAGATCAGAGCACCAAAAGTGTCCATAGACTCGCGGATGCTGATGTCATGACCTGCAATATAAAAAGACTCCTTCTCCAGCGCGTAGTAAACACTCGGCTCCAGGATGTTCCTCCTGTACAAAGCCTCTCCTGCCATCGATTTCCGGTCTGTTAACGCTGTAGAGGAGAGTGTTAACATGAAGGTTACAATGCTGCAGACTTAAAGCACTCATCA
The DNA here is from genome assembly GCA_916700685.1 of Adelosebastes latens. Classification (NCBI taxonomy): domain Eukaryota; kingdom Metazoa; phylum Chordata; class Actinopteri; order Perciformes; family Sebastidae; genus Adelosebastes; species Adelosebastes latens. The sequence continues at coordinate 2,268 of CAKAKR010057483.1, forward strand.
GTGTAACAAATCTATCTGTCCATCTGTTTCTCTGCAATACAGAAACCAGGCTAGTGATGGCAGTGCACAATGCAGACAGACACATACTCTTGTTACCCTCATCTGCGGTCCCCTGCTCCACCGGTAGTTTCCCATCCTGTTTGTCATCCACCTCCTTTTTCTTTCCATGATGCTTCTGTCGGACATGTTGGCTGACTGTGGACGATCTCTCCATGACCTGAAAACGGTTGAAGGGAAAGTTGTTTAATCAAACGTTTTTGTGACACGTGCACCATTACAGTGTATAGCTTTTGATTATGATTAATACATCTTAAAGGACTACTCGGAATAGCTGGGGGACTCAGAATATAAAAAGGATGGTCAAAAGTTGGTGCAGCAGAGGCAGAGATATCCTGGTTTTTAGTCCCCATTATGGGTAAAAAAACACAGGGTCCTACCCTTCCCATAATGCAACTCAGTCTTTAATAAATGGAAGCAATAGACAGGTTTCTTCTATACAAATTGTGTGCATTCAGGGGGCAAAACCGCTTTGGCAGCCGTTGAAATCAAGATAGATTTTGCATTGTTTGTTCATTCTTGTCGCTAAATATATATACATATTTCTTATAGTGTGGGTCGATCACCCTGTTGTTGATACGTTCATTTTTATCGGTGTGGGGCATGACAGCTCACCATGACCACCCGCTGCTTCGCTAGCGCTGTGTGACTAGAATGCTTTTGCCCATCAGGCTTGGAGGCATAATCTCCTCCTGTTTTTAGCAAAGACATGTGATCCCCTCTGAATATTAAACATTTTCAATCCATCTTTTCTGTGGTTGGTGCAGTTTACTGCTCAACAACTCCTTGTCATGCCGTGCTTTCTGCCCTCTAGCTGCGCGCATCTCTGTGATGACGTTGCACAGAAACCCATCTATAGATGTGCTCTGAGTTTCGAATTTAGTACCTTTAAGAAAGCTCATTGTGACAAGTAAACTGACTTTTATGTGTAAAATCGGTGGAGTTCAACCTATTGCTATAATACAAGTCTTTTCTATTTAAGCACAACAGGCTGTAAAACATGTTCAGACATGTATATCCTGTATGCTTTACTATCTAACATAAGTATGTGTTAAAATAATCATTGTTGAAATTGCATTCTCTGCTTATTGCTCAGTTAGGCGTATAAACCGTGTTGACCAGATGCACATCTTTACTTTTGAGTTATCTGGATTATCGCAAACATTTGCATTGTTTCTCTGGCTTGGAATTGTGTTTTATTTTTAGTGTGCATCTTTAAATGATTGGTGTGTTTGTGACTTATTTTAAGCTCAGTAAAAGTTGGAATGGGTTCAGAACGGACTTGATTTAGACCATTAGTCTCTCTGGCGGCCACTGGACTCCAGTCTGGAGCCCAGAAACACAGCTGGTTAAACCCCCGGGTCAACAGGCTTCCTACTGGCATACAGAGGACACATTGGGTTGCTCTTTGCCTCTGATGCACATCACATTCAGCTGGATCTCCATGCAATTATGAAGGACACAGTGTGATGCAATTTAATGCAAATTAAAAGCAAAAAATGATCATTGACATCAGAAGTATGTGAAAGTGATTTACTGCTTGTGTCTTCTTCTTATTCTTCTCATTCACTGAAAAATCCCTAAAACTAAAAAGCCTTTAAATATGCTGCTGAAACGTACCTGTATGAAGCAAACGTCTCTTGTTCCTCTTTTCTCTTTGTGTTTGAACTTCTCTCTGCCGTGTTCTTGTGTTTATAGAAGCAGTCTTGTCAATGACACACCCCTGAGCGGGGCCGGGGTATTTGGGCAGACAAAAGCAGATTTATAATCTCTGACAGAGAGATCAGCAATCCTGACCCCTCCCAGCACTTCAGCATCAACTCTTTATATATATATGTATATTATGAGGGGTGGAAGTAACAAAAATGAATTGATCAATCTGGAGGTGATGAAAATGCATGTGAATTGAAAAATGGAGTGATAAATTAAGTGATTTGATTGATCAAAATTGAAACAGCCTTCATAAAATGAAAACAGAGCCATGTTTCATAATTTTCCCTGTCTTACATTCACCAATCACAACACAAAATTGCCATTCATTTTTATCAATCAATTTTGTTACTTCAATCATTCATGGTATATCTTCTACTGTACACTATTGTGGCTTTAAAATCAGATCCAGCAGCATTTTGTCTGCAGATTTGCTTCTCATTGTTCCCTCCTCTCATCCTTAATGAACCAGACATCTGGCTTTAAACAGGAGTTTCAGGTAGGGCTGTAGGGACATGCAAATATTTGAGAACAACATGTATTCACACTGTGCAAGGTGCCAACAGATTTGCATGTTTATGTCTGTCCTGGTAGGGAGATCTTAATGAAGTTTGTCGATGGATGTGTGCCACCTGGCAGGCTACATGGAAAATAGAGTTAATTTCTAAAGCAATCAGCAGGAAAGTGAGCAAACTATTAACACGGGCCTGACCTGGAACTGACACAACCACCTTTTAATACCTTTATCAAGCATTTATCCTTCCCCTCTTCATCCCCCTGACATGTGCCATCTCTTAACCTGCATGCTTTTCCTTTCTTCTTTCCTTTTTCAACCATAGAAGAACTGTGAACTAGAAAACAATTTTAGGGAGTGTATGAAAATGTTTGGGGTGGTGAGGGGGGCTGAACCCTTTAATTCAATTTATATATAAAAAGCAAGGCCCTCCCCGGGGTCATTTATGTTTTCTTTGAACCGTCCTCTTGACTGTAACATCCTCCCCACAACATAAACATCAATATTTTTTTCTGATCTTGGCCATTTTATGCCTTTATTTAATAGCGATGGTGGAGAGATGCAACAAAAGTCCCAAGCAAGATTTGAACCAGGGACGTTGCAAACCTGAAAAACCCTGATACTGAGACAGAATGTATAGATATAAAAATTAGGGCTGTCAAAGTTAACATGATAACGCGTTCTAATTTCTTTAACGCATTAATGCAATCGAATTTCGGAGGTTGTAGCGGGCTCAGTTTTAAAGCTAGAGTGAAAATACTGGCATCATATGAAACTAGAAAAGCTAAGGAATCCATTGGTACCAACCATGACATACTAGCTTGTTGCAAAGGAGGCTAAATAACGCTTCAAACTAAACTAAACTAAATTTTGGCGAGGAAAAACTGTCATGGGCATTTTCAAAGGGGTCCCTTGACCTCTGACCTCAAGATATGTGAATGAAAATGGGTTCTATGGGTACCCACGAGTCTCCCCTTTACAGACATGCCCACTTTATGATAATCACATGCAGTTTGGGGCAAGGCATAGTCAAGTCAGCACAATGACCCTAACCCTAACCTGTGATTATGACTGTCATTGTTTTGGGTTAATTGATTTCCAATAATAAATATATACATATATTTTCATAAAGCAGCATATTTGCCCACTCCCATGTCAATAAGAGTATTAAATACTTGACAAATCTCCCTTTAAGATACATTTCGAAAAGATAAAAAATGTGCGATTAATTTGCGATTAATCGTGAAACTATGGATAATTATGGGATTAATCGCAGTTAAATATTTTAATTGATTCACAGCCCTAATAAATATAAAAATATATATGAAATATTAAATATCCTCCCCTGCTCTCCCAAAAGCTACCATTAACCCTTTTCTGACCCCCTGCCCCCCCGCCTAGTTTTTGTTATTCGTACATTGACATGAAGAAAAACACACAGATTAGTGCTGGTATGTATCTGCAGCACTATAAAAGGCTGTGGTGTGAACATTGTTTACAGACTTGTTTTTGTCCAGTCTGTAATGCAAAGTTTATGCCTGAGCACGGATACAGTGGTATTCACCGTGCCGAGTGATGGTAAGCCGGGCTGCGGGGCTCAGTTGGGCTCAGCCTCGATGCGTTAACACACACTCACACACAAACAAGTCAGCAGACAACTGGTTGTGAAGCTAGAAAATGACTTGAACTGACAGATGGAAAGCAGCAACACTGATCTCATCTAAACAGCAACAATACAATAAGCAGTAGGTATTAAGGGATTTCCAGAGCATCAGCGGCTCGACACCAGGAATCCACCGCTCTCTATTCCATTTATCAATCATTGTTGATGAATGATGTATTGTGCAGGTGTTCTTGTTTTGCCAAAATGGCTCCCATTTTTGTTTTCATTTCTTATTCATCTGTTTCAAAATAACCGCCTGATGATGACCAACCAGATCTAATTATATCCCAAGTCTAAAAATATGATTTTGTGTGTCCACACAATGTTCAACAAAGCCTGTTATAGAGTGGAGATGCACATTCAACTGTGATCTCTTAAATCCTGCAAAAGTCACTTTTCCAGGTAGCGGAACAATGGAGAATGTGCAACGCTCACATGTGTCATATATAGTGTTTCTCATACAATAGCTTATGTAGGATTGTAAAATTTTTTCATATTAGTGAATGAGTTTGTGTGCTGGTGGATGTACTGTATATATAAGCGGAGCAGTCTGCAATTGAAATAGAAGGATGAAGAACTGCCAGTCATCACCTTAGAGGTGGTAATCCTCACCTCCGCGTCCAAAGGTCAGGAAAAGGTTGTATAGGCTAGTGGAAAATGAGTCACAGTCACACACAGCAACATGTGAGTCCTGGCAGGCTTTACAGTAGCCGCATGTGCCACGAGAGTGTGTAAATACATCAGTTAATGGGCGCTAAGCTCCTGTAATTTGAAATGGGAAGGCGAGGATTGGAATTCAATGAGTCTAGATGCCACGTTGACAGAAGAATATAAACATATACTGTATATTCAGAAAGCAATGTTGCAGACAGTAAACATGAAATCTGAAATCTCGATGCGAACAGTTTTTATCTCCATGACAGATTTTTGGCACCAGAACAGATCGGTCTCTTCGACAGAGCGACTCTTCTGACAAAATAAGCCCGAATTCCTGGACTCCATGAGTTGGGTGAGGTGGACCGGCCGTATATGGGTCCTGGATGGACTGGAGGTTTAGATACACCCAACGGACTTGGTTGTGTCACTGTTTCCTGGTAAACACTCATTACCTAAACTTCCTCCCCCCAACAGTGCTGCTCTAACTGCAAGGGAATAAACACTCAGTGGCCAGTTTATTAGGTACACCTTGATATATCTAATTCAGGTTAATACAACAGTCCTTCAATAAATCCTACCTTCATGAAGGTTGTGTTCAGTTTGTGTTAAAACTGCACGGCCATTCTTGAAGCTGCAGTTTGTGGTGCTGTTGAACTGTATTGCATTATACAGAGAGGTGTTTCTAATATGTCCAACCCACTTATATCAATGAGGGTTGAGTAAATAATAAAAAAACATCTATTGCAGGACTGTTGCATTAGACTGCATTAGTTTTAGCTCGGTGTTCCTAAAAAACTTTCAACTGAGGGTAAAGCTCGAATCTACTCAAATCACATTTTCAGGTGCTTCAAGTGCAGTTTTGACTACTTTTCCATAAGGGTACAAAAAGTAAAACAATTCAATAACATGTTTTCTTTATTTACAGGATATTAGGTTGTTATCAAAAACAAATAAAACCCACATTTGAATATAATGTAGACATGATTAGAAGACGATATTCCAGTCGTATTCAATACACGATTTTATGGTCCTTTAAGTCAGTCAGTTCCACTATTAGTCAGTCCATTTGGTTTCCAAGATGTGATTTCAAAAGATAACGTAACAAACTCAAAGAAGCAGATATGAAACGTTCTCACTGTACATTCACTAATAAGGGTAGGAGCAGATGAAAGCCTGAGGTTCCCAGCATGTGAAGTCATTGAACTTTCCATTTCCTGAAAGACAAACAATCAGCAGATAAGAAACCCAGCGGCACAGCGGTCGAGTCATCTTTGGTGCAATATAAAAGTATCTTTGTCCCTTCCGTTCAGCTACAACAACAACAATCTGACTCCTACCATGTGCCAGTACTTCCACACAGTCCTCAACATCAGATGTGTTATTGGGCTCCCCGGACAGCCAATCAGCATAGCTCCAGTGGGATCCATCCAACCACAGAAAGCGACCGGTCTGACAGATAACAGGAGATTAATGAGGGGAAAACAGACAGTGAGGTCATTTATTTAATTCATTCTCCTCGGCAATGAAATCAACCACACTCATGATGTGGTTAGTGACGGCTAAATTATTGACAGATTTATGACCCTTTACTCCCTGACTGAGCATACAAACCTCCAAATATCGTAGTCCTCCAATCCAGGTGCGTGTATATGCCCCGTTTTGCCGCAGCATCATGTTCATCACCTCTCTGTGGATGTGTTGGCTCGTGATGGAGGCCAGGTGGCCACCAGCGAAATGTTCCTGGCAGAAGAACTGCAATGAAACAGAGATGACAGTGAGAGTGGATTATGCACATTATTGACTGTGTGTTGCTAAAGAAGTCTAACTTAAATACATCAAAAAAACATAAAGATTTCATAGTGCATCTATGAGATAGTGGAGAACATAATGTAAATACCTCAGCATCTGCAGCCTTCTTTGGCTCTTTGAAGAACTGGTAACACTTCTCCTCGAGTATCACACCAGGACAATGGCTCATCCCTGTGGCCAAAAGGTAGAATTACAGTATTTGCAATCTTGTTTCTCTTTAAAGGGTAGGGTCACAGTTTTTCTCTATCTAAAAATAAAACTCACATGCACCTATGAAACACAGATTTTTGGTCACTGTAATCATTCCTTTAGTCCATATATGTGTGAGCATAATATTTAATTTACACTTTACCATTCATCATCAAAGCCCGTTTTTCTCTTTTAGGCGCCACACCGATCTGAACTCCTCCATCAAGCACAGCGCCGTAGTTCATGTCTGGTTCCTCAAAGAGCGCCATTGGAGATAGCTCCTCCTCCCTGAACTCACTCCCTGGTTCCTCCATCATCAAATATTCTGAACCCTCCACCGTGTGAGAGTCTTGTTGTTTGCCAGGCTCCATGCCCATCCGAGCCTCTTCATTTGGGAAATACTCCTCTAAAGATGGCATCTGTTGCCCCATAATGTCCAATGCTGGCCCTGGCCCGTACATGATAGCAGCATCTGGCATGACGTGCTGATGTAAAGAAGGCTCTTCCTCCTCAGGCTCCAGCTCCATGATTGGTTCTCCATCTAAAACATTGTCCCTCTTCCTCATAACCCCCTCCTCCTCCTCCTCCTCTGACAGAGGTTGATTGACAGGATTTTGATTCTGAAATGCCGCTCTCAAAGACTTTTCCGTGTCTGTCAGCTCCGTGTTGTCGTCATCCAGTGGTTCCAACTCCATGATTGGTTCTTCTTCATAATCATAGTCCATCTCACTCATAAGCAACCCTCCCTCCGCTGGCAGACGGTGATTGACAGGATTTTCATTCGTAAATGCCGCCCTCAAAGACTTCTCCTCTTCTGACAGCTCCGTGTTGTCGTCATCCAGAGGCTCCAACTCCATGATTGGATCGCCCACCATTTCATTTTTTCCCTCCATGTCAATGTGCCTCTCTTCGATCCCCTGACCTGTTTCAGTCTCGGCCTCAAGGTTCATTTGCACCTGAAACTTGTCTTTAACCTCTGGCTCTGCTTTTAGCTCTTGCTCCACCTCTACCTCTGGCTCTGCTTTAACATCTGGCACTGGTCTAACCTCTGGCTCTGCTTTTAGCTCTTGCTTCACCTCTACCTCTGGCTCTGCTTTAACATCTGGCTCTGGTTTAACCTCTGGCTCTGCTTTTAGCTTCTGCTCCACCTTTACCTCTGGCTCTGCTTTAACATCTGGCTCTGGTTTAACCTCTGGCTCTGCTTTTAGCTCTTGCTTCACCTCTACCTCTGGCTCTGCTTTAACTTCTGGCTCTGGTTTAACCTCTGGCTCCTTCTTAACCTCTGTCTTTATTTCACCCTCGTGCTCCTCTCCAACTTGTGGCTTCACTTTGATCTCTAGCTCCACCATATTCTGCTCCGTGTCCACTGGTACCGGAGCCAATTTTTCCTGGTGCTCCTCGGATCCTGGCCTGACTTGTGGTGCAGGATCTTCCACCACCACATGACCCTGCACAGGAACCCAGTCGCTCTGCAGCGGTATCTGGTCTTCTTCAATCAACACAGGGTTTTGTGCCACACCCGGAGCAATTGGTGGCATGCCCAGAGCCACTGCAAAGATAAAAGATAAAATTACTGATGAAATAAGGCAAATTCCTTTACCACAGATTAGGAGACAATGGGTCTTTAGGCACAAACATGTGAAAGGCCCCTCAGACTGAAAGAGACACAAAACCGCTGTGTCATTTGTAGTCGTGCGTGTTTCCTTGTAGTCGTTTAGATGTTTTTTTTTTTTAATCTCTCTGTAGTGATTTTGCTTTTTTTTTTTAAGTAGTTTTGTGTCTATTTGTTGTCGTTTTGCATTTTTTTGTGGTTA
>CAKAKR010057483.1:27149-45767 GCA_916700685.1 Adelosebastes latens
CAGGTGCTGCAGGTTTTCTGACGCTCATCCTTTTCTGCTGCATCTGTGTGTGTGTCTGCCGACACCGAGGCTGCTGCAAGAGTGAGTAGTGTGATGATGCTACTCTGTGTGTGGTTGTTTGAATGTGTGTCTGTGTGAGAGAGAGGTCCCAGTTTGTGTCTGTCATTTGAGGCCTTTGCATTTATAAATACATTTGAATCTGAAAAATAAAGTATAAAACTTAATAGAGGTAAAAACCTGGTATAGGTTATTTAATAAATCAGTTTTTTTGTGAAAGCATATCCTGAAGATGCATCTTGTGAAACAAGTTTTACTTCTAATTAATTTTACACCAGAGATAATGTTTTGTAATCTGTAGCGAATTCGTCTAGAGGATTACAGACATTATGTGTTTGACTTGTAATCTTCCATGCAAAAGTCTAAAATAAAAAAACTATGTGGTAAAGGGTGTAGGATTTGGCAGCATCTAGTGATGTGGTTGCAGGTTGAGTACCCCTCCGCTCACTCCTCCCTTTCCAAGACTGCGGTAACGTGAACCGCCGGGTGCAAAACCGCGGTAAAGCCGTTCACCTCGCTCAGAGGTCATCCATACCGTAATAACACTACTTTAGGAGCAACGGAAGTCAGACGGCGACTGTCGGTACCACGGTTTCGCACTCTGCCGCTCACATTACTGCAGTTTCACAAAATTGTCGGAGAACTACGGTGACCTTCAGGTTTCATAAAAACGTGAAAGTCTCTTTCTAGAGCCAGTGCTTGGTTTGTCCGTTCTGGGCTACTGTAGAAACATGGCGGAGCAAGTGGTCCTCAGTGAAGAGGACCCGCTCCCTATGTAGATATGAAGGGCTCATTCTAAGCTAACGAAAACACAACGATTCTTCGTTTCAGGTGATTATACACTAATGAAAACATAGTTATTAATATTCTATTCTATTTCTGCTAATAAATCCCCGAAATCCTACACACTGTTCCTTTAAGTAAAAGTACCGCAAAATACACTGACGAATATTTTTATATAAACAAACACAGATAATTATCAACTGTCAGTTTGATCTGTCTGTTTTGGTTTGACGACAACTCAACTGTTTTGGTTCAGTTTAACTGCTCTTATCAGCCTTGTTTACAGTGATAAAGCTCTGATAAACCCACTGTACGCTACCTGCTCAGCACCAAACTGCAGACAGACAAAATTAGCATCTGGCTGGTGAACATAGTGGAGCTTTTAGCGGCTAAAGAGACAGATATTTCCCTCAGGAGGGCTAAAAGAGAGTGAATATTGGACTTACATTTATCGGGTGGACAGAAACAGGAGTCTCAATGCATACTTGAGTAAATGTACTAATTACTATCTACTATTGCCAACAGATTAAGAGACAAATGTACAAATCTGTGCCAAGTATACTGTATGATAGTGACCGTGACAAATGTAAACTTTTCTTCTTTGTTGTTTCTTTGAACAGAGGAGAAGAAAACAAAAAGGTGAGGGTTTCACTTGTTTTGCATGTAGCTGTGTGTTACTGTCTGGTAATGAGCTCAGACTGAACTGCCACCCTTTCTCTTTCAGCACCAAGTCCTACAACCCTCCTCCTCCTCCTCCCATCCGCAATGTGAGTGATCAGAGGGATTGTTATCGTTTCCGGGCTTGTTTTGCTCGCTGGGTTACCGTTAAGTTCTGTTAAATTGCTGATAACACTGGTCCAACACTAATTAAAGGAAATGATTCATTGTATGTCTCTCTGCTCTCTACAGATCAAGCACTACAAGCAAACTCACTCCTTCATGATCTGAGGGCGAAACACTCTCCCTTTGAATTCAAACCATCCAGGATCTAAAGTGTACACTTATTCTCCAACACACTGGAAAGTTACTCGACCGTCGATTTGCTTTTGGATGGCTGCTTTCTGGGATGGACAGATTTTCAGATATTAAGCAAAAACAAAGTTTTTGAAAAAACCTTGTTGCTTCCTAAACAGGGATTTATGTGTTGATAGTTTGTAAGTGGGCTCCTACTTTCATATCTACGACAAAGTAGCCTACTGTAAATTCAGGGTTCAACTCAGCTTTCTCAAACACCATGAATTATGCTTCATTATCATATTTTTCTTGTGTGTCAAGAAATTCAAAACATATTTTTTTAAAGCTATTTTTCCAACTTCTGTCAGACTTTCTGGGCCAAGGTCAGCGCTTCAGTCTAAGTTTTAACTCTCTTACGCCACCTATTGGCAATTAACTGTTGTTCATCCACACTGATAATGGCAAAATACTGTATATATTTATCCTCTTTATTGCCTTTCATTTATATTTAGATGCAGAGATGTTGTTTTATATGACGTTATTTTTTTCTGTCATTTTTATATATTTTTTAAAAGCATGTTTGTGTGCTGGTATAACTGTTTAATCTTTGGCTGTATAAATTCAAATAACTAGAATTGAGTGACAAATGAACGGGTGTCTGCACACTGAACGGTGCTTTTGATGAGTTTATATCTTGTTCAATAAAAAAAGATGGAAAAATAGCACATTGGAGTTTATTGGCTTATTGGTGGTACAAAGCGAGGCAGATGGAGTAGGAGGTTTGATGAGGATTTTATCAATGTCATTAAAATCAGCATGTGTTAAAAAAGCATCTTCAAACAACCCTCCATATATGTTTGGATATAGTGTGTGTCATATTTACCAGCCGCGACCACAGTGCTGGTATTGTTTTCACCTTGTAAGTCTGAGTGTGTGTCTGTGGACAGAGTTTTGTGACCATTATAGCGTCACAACTGTGCAAGATGCAGTCACAAAACTTTACATATATGTCGTCGAGATCATACCGAAAGTTGAGTTCTAAGATGGGCGTTGTCTGAGCAACAGCGACGGAAGTAGGGGGGTAGGAAGTGGGGAAGCAGCCATTGGTCCCCCACTTTACGCCCCTGGCCCGATTTGTTGTTGCGGCTGGTGTGATCCCGTCGCAAGATGGTCTCTAGTTCATATGTCATTTAATCCTGATGGCAACATATTCTTTAGTCACACTAGCAACACTGCTCTAAGCAAAATTAATCTGGTCAAAATTTTAATTAGTCCAATATTATGGTTTATGACTAAATACTTAAAAGTAATAATAACAATCCCATAAGCCTCAGCTGTTTTTGTTCAGCGCTAATTAGCAAATGTTAGTAAGCTAACACACTAAACTAAGATAGTAAACATGGTAAACATCAGCATGTTGGCATTGTTACCATGAGCCACACATGTATTATGAGGTAATACACATAGATAATACATATACAGTATCATGCATGTTAGCAGGCAGCGCAAAACTGTTGTACCTTTTTGTTTTCTTGTCTTAATTTTAATGTCTAATTTTAATACTTATCTGCACTTGTCTGAATGTGTTGCATTTTTTTTTCTTTTTCTAAGTGCTCTATAAAACGTTATTATTATTATTATTATTGTTATTATTGTTATTGTTATAATTATTATAATATTTAATAAATTATTTATAATAATAATAAATAAGGGCCTGTTAAGTCCTCTTGCTTCTGCCTGTAGTAGTGTTGGTGTTGCTGCAGGTTATGTGAAACCGCCAGTTTAAATTGTAGTTTGTCTTTTAAATCACGAGTTTAATGAGATCTTTGCTTTTATGGTTTTAGCTTTTGTTTGTGTTTATTCTGTTTATCTGTTTTAAGCGCACTGAGACACAAATAGACCGCTGTGAGGTTTGCTGTGTTGCACCGAAGGTGAGTAAGTGGTAGCACCCTCCTCAGTGTAGTCTGCCTCTCCAACAGTGGCCTCAGCTTAGTTTTGTTAAGTGTAATTTTGGACTTGCAGCTGTACTATTTTAAGGTCACATTAGATTTCAAATTTTGTATTATAGATATTGTTAAAATAAAGAACCATTTTAATAACCCAATATTGGTTTGTGTAATTTTTAATCTGTTTAATCACATTTTCTTTCCCTACAGCTCCAGTCCCATCTTTAGTACTTTTTCTTTGATTAATTCCGATAAAATATTTTGACATCTTTTGCAAACACATCTCTGCCTCATCAGTAATCTGTGTGCCTTATCCATTTACCAGAAAAGTATTCAAGGTTTAGTATTTCCTGGGGTGCCATTGTAACGAGATAATCAATGTTACTCACTCACCAGTCAGTGGTCTTAATGTTATGGCTGATCGGTGTATATAAAAGGAACTGAATCCATTTTTATCTGGTGCCTCCTGCTTTAGGATAGACAAACAAAACTAACCAAAATAGCCCTTCCTGGGAGACCTTCTGAGACAGACTGTGTGGCCGGTGTTGCATCTGTTGCGCATCTATGGGTTGCGTGTGTCTCTGTGTGCTTTACCTGGAGCAGATGACCATATAAAGAAATCTGGCACAAACTTACATCAGCCTGTAGCAAAATTAAAAAAAGAGTTGTTTAATATGATTACCCGACATTGTGAGTGTGGTCCCCTTTAATGGAATAGTAGTATGCCTTTGCGTTTTGTCTGAGGAAACCAGTCTGCCAGTGAAACCAATAAACAAGAAATCTTGAATTCCAGTGTTTAAAATAGATGTAATCTTTTTTCTTTTTTAATTTCTTTCTATCAAGCAGATTTTTTGGATGTACAAAATATAAGTGCTTCCCTTGACCAGACGTTTGTGTGTGATCAGCATTTCTCTTTTGACCACTAGATGACACCACAGCACTGACTGTATCTGCTCACAGCAGCTCAGACTACAGGCCCACAGCTACACCATGCCAGCCGTTCTCCATTATTTGTACATGAACAGTAGCACTATTGTTCTCCTCCTTTTGTACTCATTTTGTACTGCCGCCCATAAATTAAATGTCTTGAAAAGCATTGATTTCCTGCAGCTTCACTTCCATGCGGTTTTAAAGAAGATGCATTGTCTGCGCATGGATTCATGATGTAAATATCTGACTCATGTTCATGACTACACAATCTGGATATTGTCTCATCTGGCTTGCGCATGATGTGTAACTGCTACAATGCAGACAGTGTCAGGAACCAGTAACAGATCTATTCTCGGACATGGTCATAACCCTCTCTAATGATTACATTAAGTGGCTCATATTGATCTGCTAATATGGCTGTTTGGTAGCTCAAACCTCTCTGATCAACCACTCTGGCTGCAAAGAAAGGACATCAGCCGAGCTCTGAAATATGCAAATGTTCTTTCACAGTCTGTGTGAAAACTGAACCCTCAGTGGGAACTGCTATGGTTGTATGGTTGTAGCAAAGTAACAACGCTATTTGAATTCGTAGAGTGTTTTATTGGAGGTATTCATAAGCCCAGAATGTCTGAGTCCCAAAAAAAACCCCTCATTCATTAACTATTTTAGGGATTTCTGTGTAAAGGACAATATAGTGTTGGCAAAATGCAAAAACCAAAAACAACCTGTGGGACACTAATCAGGTCATTTCTTTCATCTGGCATTTATTGTGCAAACTATTTTTTTCCCCTCTTACGCAATTCATGATTGTAGTTCGTTCTCAATTAGTGACAGTCAGTTATACTCAACAGTACACTTTGTCCATTGTGTAGGGTATAATCATTTTCACTAGACATTTGGACAACTACACTACAACATGGCAAACACACTTAGGCCCAAGGGGCAAGCCTCTCAGAAGAGACAGTTTTCCCTCCTCCACAGATTGTAAACTTTTAATTCAAGAATAGATACTTAGAATAGGTACTTTTGTGAACCTAGAATTAACTATTTCTGTGTTGCTTTTGTATTTTTGCAATCATGTTTGCTTGTGTGATTTGTTTAAGGTAGCTGTGTGTGAAACACTTGTACTTGCTGTAAACTAAAAATACTGTGGGTTTTAATTGTGTTGTGGTGGATAAAGTATTCTGATCCTTTACTTAAATACAAGTAGCAATACCACAATGTAAAAAATACTCCATTAAAGGAGCAGTGTGTAACATTTTGGGAAATGGAATATAATATTCGTATCTATGTTTCCATTAGTGTATAATCACCTCAAAGTAAGAATCATTGTGTTTTCGTTAGCTTAGAATGAGCCCTTACATAGGGAGCAGGTCCTCGCCATGTTGCTCCACCATGTTTCTACAGTAGCCCAGAACGGACAAACCAAACACTGGCTCTAGAGAGAGCCTTTCGTGTTTTTACGTAGGCCACCATAGCTCTTGTGAAACTGCGGTACGTGAGCCGCAGAGTGCAAAGCCGTGGTACCACCAGCCGGCGTCTGACTTCCGTTGCTCCTAAAGTAGTGTTATTATGGTAAGGATGGCCTCTGAGCGAGGCGAACGGCGTTACCACGGTTTTGCACTCGATGGCTCACGTTACCGCAGTCTTGGAAAGGGAGGAGTGAGCTGAGGGATACTCAGCTGGTTGCAATCTGCAACCACACCACTAGATGTCATCACATCATACACACTGTACCTTTTAAAAGTAAAAGTCCTGCATTCAAAATTTTACTGGAGTAAACATTCTGGACGTATTATCAGAAAAATATTTACAAAGTATCAAAAGTAAAAGTACTCAACATGCAGACTTTTTAATCTATTACATTAGTGAATTATTATTATTTTTGAATTGTTAACATTAAAACAGCATTTTAATGTAGCTGGTTGAGATGGAGTTAATTAAAAATGTTTTTTAAAGTGTTAGGTAGCTCAAAGATCCTGTTCACCCATGGTCCACCCTTTTTGTCAGGACTGTGTGATTCGTGCACTGACTGGGCTTGAATGCCATCTCTTTCAGTCTATTGTTGCTTTGTTGTAGGATAAGTTACAACTTTGTCATTCTTATTAGTATAGTATCGCTTTGTACAGCTTCAACCTGAGCGGGTCTAACCAGCAACAATAACTGAAAACACCTGCAGGGCCTTTAATCTATAACAATGCATCATATTTTATAAATTGATCATTTGTTTTATATGTGAAATCAAAGTAACAGTATAGTTGTCAGAAAAATGTGGTGGAGTAATAGTTATGAGTAATAACTTTTGGTAAGATATCATACAAACCGTTGTATGAGGATACATTGAGTTAGTAGCATAAAGTTAAGTAGCATAAATTGGAAATCCTCAAATAGCCTAGAGTACAGCTACCTCAAAAAAATAAGTAAAGTTCTTAAGTAAATGTACTTAGTTACTCTCCAGTGAAAGCCTGTGTCCCTCCTGTCTAATTTGTTCTAGATACAGTGGACTACAGTTCACTGACAGTACAGTAAATAGTGAGCAACTCTGGACACAGTGTAGGAGTTTCCCTCGACTCGTATGAATGCATCAGTAGGAACGAAACGTCACTCATGCAAATCAGCCAACTGGAGTTCCTGGTTGTACTCAGCAGCAGTTATATGGGCACACGGATCTGGTGCCTGGTTAATGGCATTTATTTTGTGGTTTCCTTTGAACTCCATAACAGGCCTTTTTTTTTATGGATGCTCGTCCTGGATTACAGCTCAAGGGGGATGTTACATCACGTTGTGTAAATGTGTGCGTATCTGTCAGATAGCGACGGAGGAGAGAAAGAGTGTGAAAATAAGTGAGAGAGAGCAGTTGAGTGTGAGTGGGCGGTGGCTGTCAAATGAAATCTATGTCAGTACCACTGTTTTCTTAGATGTTAAATTAAGCCTCAAGCCAGGTTTCGTCCAAGACGTCTCCTTCCTCTGCTGCTTACCCACAATGTTATTTGTGCGTAGAGCTCCCCTGAAAACCTCCAGGAATGAACAGGTGGCACAATGCTCACAGCGCATGGCACAGTTGCTTTTTTCATATTTTACAACAACAAAGAAAAATCTGTTTCTGCCAGTTTTTATTTGTGTCTTTGTTTCTGGTGTTGCTCATACATTACTCTCAGTTTGTGGCACATTTGCAGCTCCCCTCCACATTAGCAGCTCTTGGGTTATGCAAAGCTTACATCACACACACATTGTGTAGAAGTAATCCCTTTTTAACTATATAAAAATGTGATAAACAATGATAAAAGTATTTAATCCTATAACCTGTGTTTATTGCTGAAATAGCATATAACCATAGTGCTGATGTTCTGTATGCTTCAAGACCCCCACTGCTGTGAATTACGGCTTTAAGTGATGTAATGCCGATGGACTCCACATCGACTCACAGCAGTGAAGAAAAAAGTGCCACCCCAAAAGAGGCCCAACACAGGGAATGTGTTTCTGACATAATATATAGCGGGGAGGTAACTACGATATGTTGATTGGCGATATTTTGACAAAGACCAGTAAAAAAGGAGGATTTGAAGATTTATTGCTGTAGAAGTTCATTGATCTAGTATATATGGTTTGTTTTTGGAGCTCGCGAGCAGTCGCGTTCCGGAACGGCTCGGGTTTGATTGTGTTTTGTCTTCTGACTTTGAAAACACAATAAAACTCTATTTTCTTGCAACATACTTGTACGGCATCAAGTGATTCATTTGAGTATCCTGTGTTGACTTTCAGATACCATTAAAATTGAACATTGAAGAACATTGAACTGGGATCTCAGCCGTTCCAGGCCCAAGGCTTGAGATTTCCAGACTCAACAATTGATGTATTTTATTCCTCGGGGGAAATTGTTGTAGGAGGAAAACGACCACTGACACAGGGATTACCACAGGAAAGTCTCTCTTCCCACTGTAGCAGTTAGAAATAGCAACATTTAAACATTTAAACCCCACCAGACGACATCCCCTACAGTTTCATTAAATCTTTATGCTGAGGTTCTCTTACAATGCTATACTGTGTGTGTGTGTGTGTGTGTGTGTGTGTGTGTGTGCCTGAAGACTGGACCGGGAGCAGAGAGAAAGTTTGCTATTTCTGCTCTCTGTCTTCTGTCTTCAGTCTGAATTGTGCTGTTATTTAGCATCGTTTACTGAAAAGACTGTTGTGTGTAAGTACAGCAGAGTTGGATGATGGAAATGGTTTTGCCACTACTCACACACACACACACACACAGACACACAGACACACTCACATAGTGTACTGTCCTCCTGCTCTAGCAATCATCCCACAGCCGCACTGTGCTTCTTATTTGAGCTCAAATAGGAACAGTGTAGGCAGAGTGTTATACAGATGAAATGTTGTGTCTGTGTGTGTGGGAGTGTGTGTGTGCGCGTGTGTGTAAGAGACTGTAATTTGAAAGCATTACACGATATCTGTGCCCTGAATGCCAAGTAGGTGTGTTAATAGTAGATGTATTCATAAAACACAGCATGATTAACAAATCGGTTAATCAACAGATCAGATTATTATCAGAGACCCAATTAAAAAGAAGTTTATACTTACACGTCAACTCTTAATGTGAAATTGAAGGAACGATTGACTGGGGCTGCCGCTAACCATTACTTTCATTATCGAGTAGAGTGAAGATTTTTTTCTCAATCAATTGTATCTATAAAGTGTCAGAAAATAGTGAAAGTAGGCCTCATCATAATTTCTCAGAGCTCAAGCTGACATATTTAAATGTCTTGTTTTTTTCAAACCAACAGTCCGAAACCTAAAGAAATTCAGTTTACTATGATGAAGGACTAATGAAACATGCAAACATTAACATTTTAGAGGCTAGAATCTGTGATCGTTGGGCATGTTTTGCTAAAATCAATTAAAGAAGACCTATCATGCCTATTTTCAGGTGCATACTTGTATTTTAGGTTTCTACTAGAACATGTTTACATGCTTTAATGTTCAAAAAACATTAAAGCGAACCAGCTTTGTTTGAGGGCGTGCCAAACTAGCCACTAGGCAAAGTGTGTTACTTGGTGACATCACCACGTTACGGAAGAAAAGGCAGGACTTCATTGAAGGCGCTTCAGGCAGTTCAGAAGCAGTGTTACTGTGGGGGAGAGTAACTCCCTTTGGCGTGGACTTTTACAAACACAAAAAAACCTATATAACACACTAAAGGAAAGGGAAAAAGCACAAAAGCATGATAGGTCCCCATTAATCGATTATTCAAAACATGTCCAATGTTTTTTTTTTGCAAATGCCAGGGAAATGTTTGGAGATATAGATTTCCCTTTTAACTCATGCACCACGTATGTGCATTTTGTCATTTACACATTGCTCTTCAAATAATTATACATCTATACATCGAACGATTTATTTTGTTTTTGCAATTCATAAACAATTTCTGTGTTCTTGGTAAAAATACCGAGAATGTTTTTCATTTTAAGAGACAAGCACTTAATCCAATTCGCAAACCTCATTCATTATTTGTTTAAAACGGCAATAAGAACTTTTCAACCACTTGGTGGCAGAAAGAAGAAAATATGTTGCAGGATTATAGAGCCTGGTTTGTCACCTCAGAATTGCTTCTTACGTCTGCTATTTATTCGATGATTTAAATATCATGAACAAATCAAGCGAATATAACGGCATTTCGGTCTAATTATACCCCCGCGACAACATAGTCAGGGGTATATAGCGCTCCGTCCTTCCGTCCAGCCGTCCTTCCGTCCGTTCGCATGTCACACTTTCGTTTCCGGAGTAGAACTCGAAATCTATTTAACTTAGGAACTTAAACTTTGGTATGATGGTTGACAGTGTTGTCTAGTTGTGCCTTTTGGGGGTTAGAAGTCCAAGGTGCCCAAAATGTTTGAAACTTTTCCAAAAGGGCAAAACCTTTGACCCTACTTCAGTAGGGGTCAAACAGTGAGCGGGGGTATGTGAGCCATGCTCACTTTTGCCTTGTTATCAGACTGCTGTTGGATGTGATTTACATCCTATGTGACCTTTATGTTGCAAAGCAGAAAAACAAGTCAAATATTGTTGTCGGCTCTCTTTTGGTCTCCACTAAATTGTGAGAAAAAGTTCGGGATCTTGTCTTTTCTCTGCTTTCAACACACTTGTCTTCCTTTTGCCATTTTACGATAGGCAGGTAGCTTTCACTCCATTTGTCTATAAACTACTTTACAGTGTTTATATTGTGGGTAGTGAGAACCATCGCACTCAATCATACAGTTTATGTGCAGCCAGAGAACCAAAAGTATTAAGCTGCTGAAAGCTTTGCAAAGCTGGTTTAAGCTCCACAAGTAAACGTCTCTCAGTAGAGCTACTTGATTTTATGTTGATATGAAAAATGTCTTAATGTAGGTTTACATTTACAAGCAATACGAATTCACATACAAAAATCTTGCCTTAATCGCAGAGAGGAGACTCAATTTGCTAATGAGTACAGTTTGTTTTGAATATCCTGACACCAGAATCATAACCAAGCCTTGTGTAGGTTGTGTTTAAATGGAGCATGTATATGTGCAGACTTCTCACTGCCCATCAGTACCTAAGATCCTGTGCTGCAGTGTGCTATTTGATAAGACTGTTTAGCATTCAAGAGGACTCCTCAGCACTCAAGTACTCCCAGTATTATGCTTTTAACTCATTCCCCCCAGAGGAGCGGAGGGATAGAGAAGAGAGGAGGGAGCGGAAAGGGAGGCAGAAACAGAAGGATCCTTATGGGAAGAGTGAAATTTCACAGGACAAAAGCCGGTTATTGAATTCCTGTCATGATTCTTTGGATAATAACCTCCACTATCCAGCCCCCAAGACACATTTAAAGGCTCGCACAATCCCACTCCCATCTGATTTCACTGGCTGGGAGTGTGTTACCGCATACAAGCCGCTCCACTGTCCCACCACTTGCCGGATGCTCCTGAACGCCTCTGTGTTGGATTAGACTTTGTGTCCCTTGAGCGGAGCTTAGAAAACATCACAATGCATCCCATCAGTATGTGAAACGCCACACAACGGTGGCTTTACCCAGCTAATGGCTGGATAAAGTCATGCCCTGTTAGAGAAAAAAAAAAAAAAAGGAGGCGAGATGTACCTGAGTGTTAAGCCGGCACTGATCGCCCGGCCATATAGGAGCCATGATGAGGCCTGATTGCTGTGTGATTTGAGCATCCTCAGACCCACAGCTCATCAATATCCCACACTGCACTGCAGCAGGACGCAGGCATCAGCAAGATGAATATTTATCACAGCCATGAAAAGGTGCAGGAAACAATTTATTCGTCACAGAAATCAGGCAAAAAACTCTCCTGGACACATTTTGAAAACAACGCTGTGATTCAAACACACGGCCTAGCTGCAAGGGGATTGTAGTGATGTGAGAGGTTGTTTGTTCGCTCCCTGGTAGGACACACTTTCACCATATGTTGCAGCTGATTGGTGAAGGAAAAGAGCATCAGGTTTAGTTGAATGTCCCCTGAATTAGAATAATTGTCTCTGCTAATCTGCTGGGATTCATTAAAATAGACAGATTTGACAGTCCCAGCCACCAGGATTATTAAATGGAGAGTGGCCAGCAGAACATTCCCAAAATACAAGACTTTATCCTCCCATAGTCCATCCTCACCCTGCCTTCAGAAACAACTCTCTTCTTCCTCAGCCCAGTGAGCTGGCTGAAGACAGGATGGCGGAAAACAAAACCCCCCAGCTTATTAAACCTCCGAGTCTACAGGAAGAATCTTTCATGCGGAAAAGATTTACGTAAGGAGGAATTTACTGAATTCTGTCCTCATTTCCGTATGCTGTACGCACCAAATCCCCTTCTCTATACAGCATATTTGAGTCTGGCTTTCCACAGTATTGTTCTGGCATCCACCAACTTTTCCCTGTATTTCTTTGCTCTGATAAACTGAGAGGGCGTTTTCGCAACACGCCATGTTTGATGTGCTGTATTAGAACATGTTCAAAATACCACCACCATGCATCCCTCCATCTACTCCATCCTGCCTTCTGCCTCCTCTGTTTGTCCTCTCTTTTCTCTTTAATTTCTCATCCACATAGCTCCCCGTTGTCCCTTTTCTCCCTGTATGATTAAAGGTTTTACTTCAGATATGTTTTTATGAAATTCCTCGCTTCCTCGCCGTGATTATGTTTTTTCCCTCTCTTTTCTTTTGTCACGCTTTGTCTGTTTTCTGCCAGAGGTCTATGTTTGATTATAGCTCGGCTCTCTCTGATTACGACCTCTTGTCTCGGTGAGTGGTGTTGTCTTCCTCTCCCTCCCCATCAGCCAGAGTGACCTTGGCAGAACAACAGAGCCAGAGATAGCGACAAAATTCTGTCTTATCTGGTTGCAAATGAAAACTGAAGAAGCTTCAAAGCTACCGAGAAAAACAATGTATTCATTATGATGTGCTCGGTAACACCTTTGTAATAAGGGAACAAAACATGCTTGTGATGATTTAATGCATGAATTAATGCAGGAGGTATCATGAATTCTTGTTGCTTACTATTAAGAAATGATAAAATCACTGAGTTTATTGGATAATCAATTTTAAGCAGCAGTGGGTAGAATTGGAGCAAATATGATTAAAAAAAGTTCTCATTTTTACAGCTTAACAGTACACTACAAGATGTTTCTGAAAACATCTGAGGAGAGAAATAGGCATTACAGTAACAGAATATTGATTCATATTTGATCAGCGCTGCCTAGTTTGACCGTTTGATCAGAGTTTGCGAGTGATTTACAGCTGCCTCCGTTGAATGAACAGCCAATAGGAACGCTCTCTCTCTGAAATGACCTGTGATTGGTCAAAGTCTCCCGTCACGGGCTAGATTTTCTAAAGCCTGAAAACAGATCCATGAGGAGGTGCAGAAGTCTGGTTTTCTCTCAGAACACTTGAATTACAATATGCTGAAAGGTTATTATGGAATTTTTGCCCAATGATGCCAAAAACATTCTGCCTACTGCAGGTTTAAGTTACTTCATACACTAAACTTGCAATAACTGATTTTGATAGGGATTCATGCATGTGTTTGTACCCTTAAACCGTTCTTATCTATACCTATGAAAAGTTAATGCACTGTAATTTGTGTAATATCCACGAATTTGTATGTAATCCAAGTACTGGGGAATCAGGAAGTAGGCCTACAAAGAGCAACAAACACCACATTGGGAGGAGGTCGGGGTGGAAGGGTGGGTCAAAAAGCACCGGACTTTCGTCCAGGAGACCGGTGTTTGTATCCCGTGTGAAACCAGAAATCAACGTTGATTTATTTGTCACGTAACTTCTGTACTTAAGTTACTCCACTTCCGGTATTATTTTAACCCAAACCACCATCTTTTCCTAAACCTAACTAAATAGTTTTGCCGCCTAAACCTAACCAAGTTGCTTCCTGTGAAGATGGAAGTTTATTTTGAAAAGACACGTCTGTCATGTGTTGCTGGACATTCGTAGGAAAATGCACGGAAATGAGGAATAACTTTTCGTAAGATACTGTATATAATGGACCAATGTATGAGGATACGTTGACCCTTATTAGAAAGTGTTACCAATATTTTAAAACATGTTTCTCTGTGAGTCAAACACATATTTTTAAAAAAATCAATACAGTAAGCAAAGTCTTTCATGTCAAAGTACTAAACTACTTTGACCCTACATATACAATATGACTAAATCTCTATATTCAGGCAACTCTCTTTTTGTTTATGTGGGGTTTGTGCTCCATTGGGACTGCATTTAATATTATTTTTCAGCTTGTCGTGCATGCTTGCAGGCCTTAACCCCCTCATAATATACGAGCATACGGGTAGAGAATAGATAGCTAGCCCTTGAGCTGAACATTTGGCACTGTCTTCAAGAATATCAGGGAGATTTGGTGCGTCTCTCGCTGATTCCAGACTTATGATTCCTCTGCAGCGCAGTCACGAATCCATCGAACCGAGGACAATATCAGAACTGTGTGTTGTATCTACGAACCATGTCACAGGCAGGAAGGAGAGCGAGAAAATTAATGTTTGCCCAGAGGAATTACATTCTTCCCCTCTCACTGTACCTGCTATTCACTCAGAGAAGGAAACAGATTAATGATTATGACACTGAATCACTGTATGGTGTTATCAGCTGCACGTTGCACAAGCTGCAGATGAACTGCCACTGACTCATTAAAAAAACCCCACCATAACCACAAACAATGTGTGAGCATTAGAGCAAGATGTGATGCTGAGAAAGAGAGGCAGTGCGGGTAGAGTTCGCTGTACAGTGTGTCTTCAGGTAATAAAGCTTCTATTGTGTCCCGGTGTGCAGGTGCAGCAAAGCAGGCTGAAAAAGATGGAGGTGAAGAGAGTTTAGGGTCGGTTGCTGAAAAGCTGTGTTGTTGAGTGAGTGGAAAGGAAAGCATTGATCGGTTGTTTCCTGGAATATCCCTCAAACAACCAACGGCCTTCTGTGGGCGATCCTCCCAATTTAAAACAAATGTGCTATTTTTTCATTGTTAAATCTTTGCAATGAATTTGGACATCAAGTTTTTGCAGATTTATTGTTCTTGTAGTACCAGACTCTGAAGGTTTGGAGACTCCATATTGTTTCTTTCCTGTGTAATTAACTGTATGGATTATTTTTTAGGACAGGAAATCAATACATATACAGTATTATTGTTAGAAACTTCAGGTTTATTTCCCCTCCTCTCCACAAGAGGCACCAAGTGGTGGTTCAGATGCTTGTGGTGGAACATCCCACTTTATAATTAGAGGCCTGGATGAGGACTTCCTCCTCTTTGTCTCCAAACACCTTCACCTGGCTGGATTAAGTGCTGTAAGTAGCAGTTTCTTTTTATTATTGGGATTATGGCGTATTTTAGAGTTGACATGAAGGTTGATGGATAATCTAATTTGTTTAATAATATTATGATAAAAAACATGTAACTTTTTATATTAAAGTTCTACGGTCGTACAGTGGGTAAGGTTTTGACATTTTGGGAAAAATGCTTATTTGCTGTCTTGTCAAGAGTTAGATGAGAAGATCAATACACCTCTAATGTTTGTTTGTTCAATAAGAAGCTGGAGCCAGCAGCAGGTTAGCTTAGCTTAGCATAAAGGCTGGAAACGGAGGAAAAAGCAGTTTGGGACCGTCTGTCGGCCTAGTTTTTGCGGTGTTTCCCGCACTGTCGGCTCTAGTCTGCCCATGTCGGAGATTTTTCGGCCGATTCAGCACATTGAATCGGCGGCGGAGCCCGTCGGTGAGAGAAGTAACTCTGATTGGCTGTTCAGCTGAAAACGAATCGGTGCATGTAAAGAGAAACGGAAGTGAGGAAAGCAAGCCAACGAGTTAAGTCAAGTGGACACACACAGAACACTCTTCTCATTTTTCTGAATTTTCTGAACTCATCTGATTATTCCAACACAGATATTTAGTGGTGAGTGAGAGTGGTGTGATGTACCATCATACCAACATGTATCATGACAAGGGCTTGTATACTCGCCGTCCTCGGTCTTCCGGTTTGCCTTTTTCAATGACAGATACGGACTGCCACCTCCTGCTGGTGGGGAGAGTTATTTCCTCTCATGCAGGTGCAGAACGTATGCGCTAACTGGCCGTCGACTGTAGTCTTTGCAGTGTGTTCAAATGCAACTAGTCGGCCAAGACAAAGGCAACGTGAGGCGACGCAGCCGTCGGCCTTCATTGTCGCTAGTTCTTTGATGTTGACTTGCTGTGTCTAACACCTCACATCTCATTTGTTTAATCCGTACAAAAACCAAAGTGTAAAAACAGGACTATGGGTTACGTGCTAAACTTGTTGGCTGCAGTGACCTTTCAGCATGTAAGGTTCACTTACATCAACCCACTCTGTTATCAATGTTCAACGTTGTAGCCCCTCAAGAAAAGAATTTTCAAAACAATCTTTTCTCACAGTTGCATAACAAGCAACCATAACAGAGAATAAATAGAAAATAAACCATAACAGTAATGTGATGGTTTACATGTCTCAAGCTTGATTTGAGTCCCGAGTCGAAAAAAAAAAAAATGCCTGTCTGGACAGTACGTGGTCTATTTCGTAAAATGCTTGGCAGTAATGTTAAGTAATATTTTTGATCAGTGAATTATTTAAATCCACTGGTATTGTCCTTTAACACATTATAAAATGAGGGATTGATAGAGGGACGGACAGATATCATGGGAGGACAGAAGAGTTGGACGTAGATGTTCAGACCCACGGGGAAGTCCTTCAAAAGGAAGTCTTCTTCCTGCTGTAAATGGAAGCCATTTATCTTCCTTTCATTGCGGATGCGTATAAGTTATCAAACATTCTCCTTTTCCTCCTCTCTCCATCTGTCATATCCGTCTCGCTACATCATTCACTGTCACTGCCTGCTTCATGTATCTGTTGTCCCACTTTCCCCTCCACACTTTAGCATGAGCTCTCTCTACAGTCTGCCTGTATTGTTATTAGTACTCCTCAGTGTACAGCGTGCATTACAAATACTTTAATGACATTTCTGGATAAATGTGACCCTTCTCCCAATGGCCAGACTCCCTTACGAGAGCTGCAATGGTTATTTTGTATTATTGATTGATTTGTCAATTTCTTTTTCTTTTTTTATTATCAATCTTTTAATCTATAAATTGTCAGGAAATAGTGAACAAGACTGCAACCATACTAGCGGCTCTGTAAGGCTATCGTTAGGGACTGCACACAAATTACTAGGTGGGGGTCAGAAAAGGGGAGAGTTATTTATTTTAACCTTCTGCTCAAGTAGGTGTTCTATATTTTTTGGGAGAGCAGGGCTGGATGTTTCAACTTTTACTCATCCCAGAATTCATTTATTCTGTGGCCAAACTATTGTGGTGCTCAGGTCTGTTTACCCATTCGGTGGCTTTAATAGGACTAACAGTTTAGCAGCTGTTAGAGAGTGGTTGTATTTTCACTTTTATGTTATGTTTGCCATGAAAATATATATTTTTTGAGATATTGGGATTGCATTTTTTTTTCAGTCAGCTTTTTTATACAATAAAAGATTCCCTTCCTGAATAATTTTCGTTTAGTCCCTTAGCCATAGCGGTGCTTTGAGCTACATGCTAATGTCAAAATACTAACAGGCTCTAAATGCTTACATGCTGACGTTTAGCAGATATAATGATTCACATGTCCACCATCTTAGTTTAGCGTGTTATCAATTAGCATGTTGACATTTGGTAAATAGCACTAAACACAAAGTACAACTGAGGCTGATGGGAATGTCAGTATAAATCAAAGTATTGGACAAATTTAAAATTTGACCTGATGATGGCACCAGTTGAGACATTTTAAACAAATGAACAAATGTCAACCTCATGGTGGCGCAAGAGATGAAAAGTCAGGAAACCACTTAAGTCATTAGGATTCGTCCTCAGAGGAAACATGGATATCTGAACCAAACTTCATTGGACTCATCCAAAAATGTTTTTGTTGAGGACCAACAGACCGACGGACATTTCCATCCCTAGAGCGCCTGTGGCTAGCGTGGCTAGAATCCAAAAATGACGTCTTTAACTTGCTTGTTTTGTGTGACCAACAGTCCCAAACTGATTTAAAATGATATAGAACAGAGAAAAACAGCAAATCATCACAAGCAGAAGCTGGAACAAAAAAAAAAGCGGAATTTTTGATTGACTGACAACTTAAAATAATGAATAAATTATCATTATTGTTGATTCATTTTCTGTCGATTGACTAATTAATGTAATTAATTAGTATTATTAGTATTAATTAATTTTTGTAACTTCAACACAAGACTCAAGATTTGGAAACAGTTTGTTATTATCACCATGCCAACGACAATACCCCCCCTCGACTTCTCACACACACACACACACAGAGACACACACTCTCCTCACTTTGCCACCCCAACATTCATCCTTTTGTTGTCTCTTCATTTAGGACCGAG